>JAJEJO010000409.1:1587783-1606645 GCA_020662805.1 Glaucomys volans
AACAAATCTCGGTTCATGTGCTCTATTGTCAGTGAAATTCCATTAACTCGTTTAACTTTTTTTAAAGTTTTTATATTTTATTCTACTGGCCTGACATTGCATTTGAGCTCAGGCATTATGTTCCCCTCCTTTTTTGTCCTGGTTCCTAAGTGTTTTCGGGTTCAATAGCAGGGCTGTTGCTAATCTTTAGTTATGTATCTACACAGATTACCAAATGACCCATATATATTTTCCTTTGGCTGTGGTGGCTTTCAGACATTTGGGTGAAATTCTTTATGCACAGAGATCTTTTTTGAGTTTTGAACATTAATGCCTATAGCCTCTAATCATTTCTCTTTAAAACCTTGGTGACTGTATTCCCAGGAGACTTCTTTCAGTACTATTGTGAATCAAATTTTCATTTTCTACTGAGTTCAAACCCAAAGACCTTTACTTCTTTTCCTTTCTCAAGAGGCTTCCATATAGTCTGGATAAAAGTCCTGCCATTATGTCCCATCAAGTCATACTGCTTCTATCTAAAATCTCATTTAGTTTCCTTTTCCCTCCTTAGGAGAGCATCTGACATCTCTTTACTGTGTAAACTATTGGACAAGAAGAGCCCATTCTGTTCTCTATTCTGCTCCATGTTTCCTGTGAAGCTGCTGAGAGAGGAAAGCTGAGTCTTCACAGAGAAATGCTCATGAACCACTGGAATGCAAGAAATGTGTGAGCAGCCTAGCCTGTGTCTTCCCAAATCCATTCTACCTTTTGCCTATGTCATTTCCCCAATTGGCTGAAAAAGCAAAAAAAAGGACTAGAGAACAGGACAGCATTTGGAGGAAATGAAATGCTTCTTTGGGAAGTATGCACATGGAAGACTTTGGTGATTAAGAAATGACCCTAGCCTTATTACAATAATAAGATACACATATACACATATACACCAATAGTAAAACACACCCACCCGTAGGTGGAGATTTAAGACACTAATGAGATAGGCAATACAGAAAGTAACATTCTTAGAACATGGTAGGGTAATGCAGAAACACAAGGAAAACTGCGGTGAAATTGGGTAATCCTGTCCCAACTCTACCTCTAAGTCCAGCCCCCTAACTACTCTATAAATAGAACCCCACATTAAATCAAGGAAACTCATTCTCTGTGTATGTGCAATTGCTTACTCTCCTGTTCTTGAATGTGTATTCTCCCTTTATAATAAATCTCTTGCTCTGCTTCTCACACCTGATACATATTCAAATTATTTTCTGTGATATGGTAAAGAACCTGGAAGGTCTGAGTATAGATCACCTCTGCTCCTGGAGACCTCCTCAGATCCCTGTGTAGTGACACTGTGTCAGAGACCTATCTGTCTGGAGAAGACTGAGGTGGAGGCCAGCATTTCAAGTGTACCTTCCATTCCCATAAGAAATACCACAGAATACTTAGGAGTGGTTCTTATCAATGAAGGATACCAGGATGAAAATACACTTACCTGGGAACGCAGCACTGGAAAAAAATCTATCCTGCTTTAGCTTTTGCTTTCCTCTGACCCAGCTCAGTCTCCGCCATGCATGCCCAGTGTTCTCCAATCAGTCAGGGAGATCACTCCATGTGTGGGGAGTTTGTAGGGCACTTTCCATTCCAGACTCTCCCTTTTACATATCTAGTGTGTCTGCCACCTTCCTCAATAAGGAAGGTTTCTACTTAATGTGGTACTTTTACTAAATATGCCACAGGGTGTGTCTCTTTTTGATTGTTGTTGTTGGCTTTTTTTTTTTTTAACTTGCTATCTAAATCACATTGTCACTTTTGTCAGGCAAGTTGATAAGTTTTCCTTGGCAGTCACACCCAGGTTACAGTCAGTGCCTATGTAGGGCCTGGGGGACCAATGGAGTGATTAGCACCAGTGCACCACCTCACTTTTTAAAAATTGAAATTCTAGAAGTTTTGCACAAATAAATGTGTTGTTTCTGCCTTTGGTCAATTTCAGAGTCCTAAGATGATCATTTTCAATAATGTTATTATAGGTTCATCTTGCTTTCTCAGCAAAGGATTTGCTAGCATCTTCGTGCTTCCATAGCTGGAAATCTATTATGAGCTTCTTCCTTAAAACTTTTTGAAATTATCTCATTTTACCATCACAATTAATTCATGAATAAAGGCTACTTCATTATAATTTTATAGAAACAGAACTCATGAACAAATAGATTAAGAAATACAACCAAGATGAGGACCTATATACCCAAAGACATGATAGCACTGCCTTCTTCTAGAAAACCCATTTGCACCAAAGTGAGAGTTGGCCATCCTTTATAATAATAGCTTATAAGGACAAAGCAAAACTGTGACTTCTTCAAAAATACACACACTCACACAATGCTTTTTACAGTCATAACAGAGAACAGAACTATCCCTTTCCATTCCCCATACACCAATTTTCCTTCCATATAATATCCAATCTTCTCAGTATTGTAGTACATTGTTTTTATTAAGTGTAATGAATGTATATGAAATTAGAAGTATACTTAGATTCCAAAGAAAAATAAGAAGCATCTTATTTATGAAATACGAAACAAAAACACAGCCCCATTGGGAAAAACAGTTAAAAACACGGCATAAAAGTGATAAACCATTTCAGCATCTAACAATCACTTTAATTATATTTTTTCTATTCTATTGCTGAGGTTGGAAACATATTCTCAAAAAATGTTTCCCATAGGTACACTCAGTCTTTCCATAAAGCATTTGGCATTACAATAACAACATAGCCAATTTCATATGTGGAAATTCTGGGTAGCTCACACACAGGCTATAGAAAATATAACAGGAAATTTAAATGCTATCATGAGTTACTGTTAAACAACCAGTTCTAAATTTCAGTCACTATTTCAGTTTTGTTGAAAGATTTATGCAATATCCCAATTTCAATTTATACTTTGTTGACATAAAATAACAACTCTGCTTCAAAGAAAAGAGTTCATTCTCAGCCACATAAGAGTGACCATGGACCAGAAGCATGGATTCAAGTTATCCTGAATAACACTTTCCAGCCAAGAAGAGGTCACATCACTTATTATAGTCACAGAGAAGAAAGAGTGATAATACCAATTACAATGGTGGGAGCATCAGGCAGGGGAGCTACAGCAAGGTAGGGAAATCTCTTCCACAGGTTTGAGCTGTGATCCTGTAGCATTCTTAGCTTTAGGGCTGGAGGAGGCTAGAGATCTGCCAGGCTTAATGATTCGGAGTTTTCATAATAGGAGAATGTCAGAGCAAATAAAAGAAAGTTAAGATAAATTGCTACTAAAGAGCCTAAGACAGCCCCAAATAATTCTGGCTCTTGACTTACAACACTCCATCTCCCTATAATCACAATATTCTGGTCAGTCAAGGTCAAGTGGTTTGCAGAAACTTTAATATAACATTAAAAAGTTCAGTTCACAACTTCAAGATTCAGTATTGTTCAGTATATGATGCACTTTTACAGCTCAAAGTTAAGATAGAATGTTGTACTAACCATCTTCGGCTATAATTAGGCAATAGATTCAATGGGCTTAAAAGGTAAAATTTTATTTCTCACAGTTCTGGAGCCTGAAAGACCAGTCTACTACCTACTTTTGTGTGCTCTTGAGGGAGAGAGGGAGAGAAAGGTTCTCTGCTGCCTCTTCTATAACAGTACTAATTCCACAGGACTAGAGCACCCCTCATAGCCTCATTTAACCCTAATTACCTCCCAAAGACCTTTATCTCCAAATACAAGCACATTTGGAGTTAAGGCTTCTACATTATTTTTGAGCAGATACAGATATGCAGTCCCTAACAAATGTTGACTATTTTCAAAGAATTTTCAAATGTTCACATATACTTTCAAAGAATATATACTTGGGACCTGGTGTTAAGAGAGAAAATATGACATCGTCTTTGCTCTCATGAAACTGAAATCTCATTTCTTTCTCTTTGCTCATGTCTACCTTAAAATTTTTCAATGTAATCCTCAGAATCTATGAAAAGTTGAATTTATATTGGAAGAAAGAAATGTCATGGTTATTTTTGTCTAATAAAAATTTTAATATATAATATAAAATAATTTACAAGGAGGCATTAATTACAAATATATCATATTTTTCACTGTCCTATTATTTTAGTCTTATATCAGATATATCTACCAGTTTATATGTATGTATATATAATAATAAATATACTTAAATTCTGCTCTGTTTTACTCATTTATAAGAAGGATAGCACAAAGGAAAGATGAAATTTTCTTGCATTGGGTAGAATAAAATACATGGGCTACAGTTGTGGCTCAGTGGTAGAGTGTTTGCATGTGTTAGGTACTTGGTTTGATTCTCAGCATTGCATATAAATAAATGAATAAAATAAAATTCCATCAATAACTAAAATAAAAATATTTTAAAAAGAATAAAATGCATGTCATGGGTCCAAATAATATAACAATAATAACTGAAAATTATTGAATGGTAGAAATATATTGTGCCCAACTATAGCTATTTGTTTTGTTAAATATATATTATAAATCTAATTAGAAGTAGAACTTACACATTAATAAGGATTTCCCTAATTTGCAATTTTTGTAAAAAATGATATCATTCGCCTTTAACTTAAGAAAAAAATGTATTTTGGAGAAAGCCATCATTCAATGCTGTTGCATGCAATTTAGCTCTCATCATGATTTCATCTTAGAAAGCATTGTAATTTTCTTTGCTTGAGGGTTCTTGTGCTATTACAATTCTTAATACATAAATTTGCAGCTGGCATTCAAGGCCTTTCACATTATGAAACAGACAAAGCACAATCTTCCTTCTCCTTTCCCATCCTCCCTGGCTTAGTCTCACATCATTCAGCTTGCTAAGGAAAATGCATTAGATACTACATGCTAAACAACATCAATCATTCTCGAGTCTATGACATTCTCATGCCTCCTTTTCTAGGATTGAAACATACACACACACATGAATCTATATGGAAGATACATAGATATGTGTACTGCTGATGGCTTAATTCACATATTATCCTTCCTGCCTTGTGCTAACCACTTCAGTGAGTTTTACCTCATTAAGCCTCCAACATACTTCACAACTAAATTTGAAGACAAATCTTTAAGTGTTTTCAAGTTAGGTGAAACAAAGAGCAATCAAATAAAGAATACTGGTCTTTTCTCAGTGTTCATAAAAGGCATTTTCTTGTGTGCTTTGAAGTCTCTTTTTATTTTTAAAAATATAGAATATGCATTGGTTATAAAATATGCATTGGTTATGTTGGTTATAAAATGATAATTGTATAATCCCCTCACCCCTAATCAACTATCTCAGAACTAAATTTGATATCTGATTGTAGTAATCATATGCAGACATTAGGTTTCAGTACAAAGCTGGTTGCTCATGTATAAGATGTAGCATATAAAGAGAACTGTAGACTCAGAACCACAAATACCATGCCTGACTTGGTACTCAGTGAGTCTAAATCCTAAGAATAAAGTCATTTAGAGAATTTGGAGATTGTGATCTGTGGGTCCAGATTAAAACTCTATTTTGAGCAGAAAAAATTAAAGAAAAAAAATCTGTTGATGAAGTACCATCTTTAAGACAGTCTGTCTGATAATGATTAAGAATTACGGGAATAGGGCTAGCAGAAATGTGACAGGAAACCATGCCGTGGTCATTGACTTGGCCATGGAGCAGTGCCTCATTCACCCCTCACTCATATTCAGAGCTTTCTCTGAATCAGACCCTTCTAAAATGCTAGGATGTTGCCTTGAGAAAAAAAAAAAAAAAAGCAGAAGACCGACTTTCACAAAGCCTACACTCCAGAATAAGGTCATAGACAATACACAAATATATTTATATCATATCAGGGAGTGCTAACAGTCAAGAAGAAAAAGCCAGGTAAGGGAAAAGGAGCATTAAATTAGATGAGGTAAATGACAAAGACATTTCAAATTAGGTGAAATATGAACAGAAACCCAAATACAGTGATGGAAGGAACCATCTGTACTTGAGTAATGTGTCTTTCAGGAAGAGAAAACAGAAAATGCTGTGTCTCCGAAGAAAGACAATACTTGGTTGAAGGAACAGCAAGGTGGTAAAGGCAGATGGGAACAAAGTAAAAGAGGAACAGTGACAGGGATGAGACTTTATAAGTGTTTTTTTAATAAACATTGACAAACCCATAATAGTGTTCTTTCCATGCATAAAACTGTATTTCTTGGTGAATGAGAAGGTATTACAATTTAAATAAAAATTTTCCTGATTGCAGCAAGGAATCATTGTTTTGTACTTACCAACATCTCAATGCAGTCTGCTCACCAGCAAACTTCTAGTGAATGACAATCATTTTGCTCATATTTCTTGTTATTTTGTGAAAAGTGAGGATACATGTAGTACTCAGTTGGACACTGACAGGCATAAAAAGTTCTTGAAGAAATTTATGAGCTTGTTTCTTTTCTAATGCAAAGTCTAGGTGTTTGTCTCAACACAGAAAAAAATAAAAAGACTTGTAAATTCCTTCCTGAAAACATTTTTTTTTCCTCTGGGAAATTTATTTTGACTGTTTAATTTTTTTGTTGGTTAATATAACAAAATTTGTTTTTACTTGAGATAACAAAGTTAGGATAAAATCTGTTCCTATAAAATAAGTTAAAATGTTTTTATTTCTCCTGACTATGCAATTCAATTTATCAGAAGTATTAAATTCCTTAAAAGTAGTAGAGTGGAGAGAGCAAAATCTATGGGTTTTTTTGAGAAATAAAATCTATTTTTCATGAAAATTTAGAAAGAAGATTATTTAACCTATTTTTAACCCATAAAATTGAAGTGACATGGTATATTATCATGCCTGGAAAAGTCTCATTAGCAGAATTTATAGCACTTGGATATATATATAGGACAGTTGTGTTTTCCACATGTGTGCCTGACTTGACAGCAATTATTACTATTTAAAGGATGAGATAAGTCAGGGAGATGATTACAGTGTTCTGCTCATCATAAAGAATGAAAAATGCATGCCTTTATTACTAACTCAATTCTGATTATTTAAGGAATTGGAATGGACACCTGTTAAGATGAAAATTAAAAAATGAAGCATTCTTTTATTCTTTTAATATATATTCTCTAGACAACTCTTCAGCTAGGCATTGTGTCTATAGCTGTAACTAATTAACACATAGTGTATGTACTCATAAATCGTGTTTGTTTTCCACAATGATAAACAATTGATGTGCTCAAAAACATATTGAAAAAGAAATGCAGATGCACCCATTTCTGGTAATGGCAGGTTCATTAAACACAGCCTTTGTCCTGCTGTGAATAACTGGAAAAAAGTGGCTAAAATATAAAAACAAATTTGCTTGGAATCACTGAAAACTAACAAGATTCTACAAATGTATGGAGCTAAGACATGAGAAGAAAACCCAGAAAATGAATCCAGATTTAGAGCTGCTTTTGCAATAGGAACATATTATGATTCTGGAAACAATTACCTACAAAGTTAAAACCCTGAAGAATGAAGGAAGTCAGTTTTGGAGTACAGGGTTTATCAAGGAGGAGAGGCCATGCACATTATTTGGGGCCTCTGAAGAGCTAAATTGCAAGGGTAAGGATAGATCTAGGTAAATGCTGGACTTTGAAGGGATTAATCATGAAATATTATGATTCATTATTGAATGGCTGAAAGAGAATTGTAAAGCTCTTGGCCAGCTTTCATTCTTAATAGTTATAATATCATCCCAACCTTAAATAATATTTGTAATACACCTTATATAATTCTCAACATTCAGCAAGACACCAGCAGGTAAGTGATCAAAGTATCATTGAAATTTAGGAGGAACAATAACTCACTGACATGCCTATTATTGAACATTCTGGGAAGTAGAGCTTTCAGTATCTCCTCCATGAAACAGCAGGAGTCTTAGAAGAAGATAGTGGTAATGGAAGATAGACAGTGGACAACGCAGCACAGTAAGGACAGAAGTTTGATAAACATGATTAAGAAACTTCTCTTAATACATATAGACTGCTACACCTAACAGCAAACTTAATTTAAAAAAATTCATTTATAAAAATTGATTATGTGTTGAGCCATGAAAAAAAATCTCAAGAAATTTTAAAGAATTGAAATCATATGAATGTGTTCTCAGTCTGTTGTAAAATTAATAAAATAATATTTTGATAACTAGAAAAGAACAGTACAAAAATGAAAAATAATTCCATTTACTTGGGAATGTACCATTGGATTATTTGTAATATTATTTATTGGGTGACTTCAGACAGCAATATTTGCAATGTAGTCTATGCTTTTGGTTATCAGAGATTTTCTTTTCTAGAAAAGAAGTCAGTATTCCAAATTTAATTTTATTTCTATAGACAAAGGTCAGAAAATTAAATGTAAAATGATACTATTCACTAAGGCACACAAATACACATAATCAGAAGTAAAACTATTATCAGAATTTTAAAGAAAACTTCACATTTTTAAGAGGCATTTGATAAGACATAAATAATTCAAGGCATTTTTTGTATTCAAGATATTCAGATCAGTTTTCCTGATACTGATTTTTATTTTTAATGCAATTCCAACAAAAAGTGCCAATGGGCTTGTGTATGTGTGTATATTTAAATTAAAGCTTTGAATTTCAAATTTATATAAAAATTCAGAAGGTGTAAGATGGTCAAGTCATTTATGAAAGTGATAAATATGTTTAATCTGAGGAAAAATGCAATGTTTTAATAAAGGTTCTCAGAGAATTATCTGTATTGAAAACATGAAACAAACACACCCCATAAGTACATATAAATACTATCAAAAACCAAAATTACAACTCATCTAATTTCACAGAGATTAATTGCCTTAATTTGCAATTCTAAAATCGGACAGCAATCTGAACTGAAAATGACTCAAAATGCCCTACTGCTTCACATGGGCAGATTATTTTCATAACCAGAGAGAAGACAGTGACGGGTACAGTGTACAGCAATGAAGTAGAGAGACAGACAGGTTGGTAATATTTTGTGTCTCTCTTATTTGAACATGGTGTGAACATTTGACTGTTTTTGATTGGCTGAGACTGAGCTATTTGTTTCAAGAGTATTTCAAGAGTAGGTTACAGTCTATTGACATGTCAAGTTAGGTTATGGGGTTCACTATGCACAAAGAAACTGTTAGTCCAATATTGAAATATATACAGAGGCAGCTTTAGATCAATTTTCACAATGCCAAGTATGCTGTGAATCTAAGTATAAAAGCCAAAATACCATAAATTGTTATATGCTCTAGTAAAGTTTCTAGATTTTACTACAGGAAAATATGTTCCTGATTTTGTGGTATGTAAGAATTAATTAGGATGCAAAAATCTCGCTGATAAAGGAAAATATTGATAAATTTTACCATATGAAATTCAAACCTATTAGAGGACAAACAAATAGTGAGAGAAGACTTACATATAACCAACAAAGTGAGAGCAGTCAGCATATAAGTGAGTTAAAACAACCTGGGAGAAAAATTATCAGGAGACATAGGTACTTTATAAAACCATATATACAACTAACTCATAAATATAAGAAAAGGTCCTCAAATTCATTTGTAATCAGAGAAATGCCAGTTTAAATCACATTGATATCCCACTATATATCCACTAGACTTTTAAAAAGAAAAAAAAGGATAAAAATATGAGGATTTGAAGCACAATACCTTCACTCACTCATACACTGTTAGTAGACTAATAGTTCATGAAACCGTCATCAGTATATCTATATCTATGGCTCAACAATTCCATTCCCTTAGTCTATTTCCTATAGAATTATGCACATAAAGAGATATCTGTAAAGATTATTCAGAACACACACAATATGAACACATTATTCAGTAGGTACACACTGAATAGAACAAAAATATTCATTAAAATAATGGATAAATAATTTTAGTAGGTAAGAAGTACATTAAGGTAGTAGTATATTGCCATTTGTAATGGTTAATTTGAATTGTCGACTTGATTGGATTAAGAGATGCCAAAGACAAGAGACTTCTGGGTGTTTCAATGGTGGAGTGTCTAAGAATGATTGGCATGTGGGATAGTGAACTAAATTAGGGACCCTCCTTAACTTGTGGGCAGCACCTTCCAGGAGTTTGGAGGCTTAGGTGGAATAAAAGTTGGAAGAACAAGAAAGCAACTTTAGGTCCCAGACTGGTGTAGCTTCATTGATCCCTCTTGTTATGAGACTCCAGTACTTGGACTGTGCAGCTACTGGTTCCTCCAGCTCTTCAGTCTTGTAGACTGCCTTGGTGGACTAGCCAGCTTCTGGTTGTATAGTCAATCTAATAAATCCCCTTGTTATAACCACACTTCCTATTGGTTATGTTCCTCCAGAGAACCCTTATACACCATCAAACTTCAAGAATGGGTCCAAGAAAAAAAGGAAACTGTGATTTTCACATTTGAGCCCAGAGGTTATTATGATAGGCAACTACACAGGTAGAATTGTATAAATGAGATATGGGATTTAAATAAAGAGAGAGAGAGAGAAGTTGCCAGGGAAATTAACAAATATAGGCATCTAGGTATTGGTATGCAGAAAGACGTGTAAGCTCTGCATCAAACCACCAATAAATGATTCCCTTAATAGTGCATGAAACAGAGTTATGGAATTTCTGGGCTACCATAAGATTAGCATAACAGCATGAGGAGATAAGAAATCAAGAAAGGAAGAAAGCAAGTGGGTTAGTGAATATGTATTTGTCTTTGTTCTGCATAACACTTCAGACACATAGTGATTATCTTGCTGTTCCATTCACTGCTTTCCAGCAGAATTACTACAATGGGTAGACTTTCAAAATGTTGCCCAGAAAAGAAAAGAGAAAGCTTGCCTAGAAAATAATTAACTCAAATATAAAAGAAAAAAATATTGCTTATTGTTATGTTTCAAAGGAAGCAAACGTTACTTGAAAATATGGGATTTGTAGTCAAATACGAATTTCAATATTTAATTGGCATGTGGTCTTGGTCATGTTTCAATAGAGTTGAACCTCAATTTTCTTAACTATAAAGCTGCCATGTTACTTCACATAGAACTTTCAGAAACCAATATAAACCTCTAAGAGTTAATTCAGTGCTTTGCACTTAGTTATATACAATGCACTATATTTCATGAGACTATAATAGTTGTGGTAAGATACTCAAAAGTTAATCTTACTGCATTGGCCATCAAGTTTCTGAGGTAGTATTTATTTCAATAAAAGAATAATAAAAAGATCCTTTTTATAGTTCCTTATCCTCTCTCACATGGCAATATCATTTAGTCTCTCTAAATGTAACTATATCTCTTAAACCATTTCTATCTCAGTCTTCTATATGTCTAGGCCATACCCACACCTTCCACATCTACAGATTCAATCAATCATAGATTGAAAATATTTGGGAGAAAATACTGCACATGTACTGAACAGGTAACAGATATTTTTCTTGTTTTTCCTTAAATGATATACAGTAATAGTATTACAAATCTTTACATAGCATTCACAATGCATTAGGAAGAATAAATAATATGGAAATGATTTAAAACACAAAAGCGGATGTACCTAAGTTTTATACAAATGGTATAGCTTACACCTCATATAAGGGATGTCGTTACTGTGGGTTTTGGTATCTGCTGGGGTCCTGGAATGAATCTTCTATAAATACTGAGGGATGTGACTGAAACTGTCCAAATCCACCAAGAAAAGGTGCCAATGTACTTCCTGGACCTTAACTTACAGCTTGTCAGCCATAAAAATTATGGTATGTGCTTTTTCCTGTTCTCTCACCTTAACTTAGGGCCTGTTACCCATAAAGACATGGTATGTGTTCTTCTCTATACCCTCATTCTCTCAAACATTCTTATGAACTTCAAAAGGTATGTTTATCATTAAACCAGAATGCCTTTATCATAGTGTTTCCAAGGATAAACTTGATATAAAAGAAAGAAACTGTTAGGAGATTTCTGCAAAAGGCCAAGGGCAGACTCCTAGGGCTCTTAACTTGTTACTTGGATTTCCACCATTGCCCCCATCTCTGTAGTCACTTAACATCTGCAGTGTATGGACTTATTACAAGAATATTTATTCAGGATGCTGCTCCAATAGGAGGAATGTGACAGTTCCTGAGCTCCAAACTGATTTTCCATTCCTCAAGGCTACTTGGTAATTGAATAGGAAAAGAAAACATCTTTTGAAAATCTGCCACAAACCAATGAAAATTCTTAGACCCTAGCCCATCACTGTAACCCCTATACATGAAAAAAATTGGCCTGCTTCTTTTTTCAAGGAGCTAGACAGACACACTCTCAGTCAGAGCTGTATCTCCCTTCTTATTTGAACAGAAGCCCCAATAAATCTCTGCCTGTGCTTGAATTCCTTTGGGTCTATTCTTATTTCCACCATTTCTGGGCCCAAGGTCTCAGTTCCATCAATAGGACAAGTTTATAGTTAGTAATTGCCCATCATCAAACTTCTCCTTTTCTGGGTAATTCATGTAAAAGATGATTTTACCCTTTATTAGGCATCACACTAAGTCTTTTTGACAGGACAGTGCATTCTTACAAATGCCAATAAGGAAGCCATTAATCATCCCCCAACATTCAAGGAAAGTTCACTCACAAAACTGACATGGTTGACTCTATTTACCTCTCAAATTTCATTTTAAGATTCTTTCCTTTCTCTGTATGCTTTGATATATTAGACATACAGGAAATGAAGAGTGATATGTTTTCAAGAAGATAAACAACTAAGCACTGAAATGCAGAAGACAACTTTACAAAGACTAGGAAGAAATCTGCAGAGAAGCACTAAAGTAGAAAAAATCGACATATTGGAAAAGTAGCACAGTGAATAAATGGTGAAATTGATGTGAAATGAATTTGGAAACAGGTTGGCAATGTATGAAGATTTGGTGAATCATTAGCACAAGTTTGGATGGTAATTTGACTGCAAGGGAAGTCACTGAAAGATTTTTGGGCAAGAATTAACTGGAGGCAATCTTTGTAGACCATGGATTAGAATGTAGCAAGTGCAGAAATAGAAAAAATTGGGGGGAAATTTCTGCAATAGTCTTGAAAAAAATGTGATTTTTCTTGTACTAGTGATGGATAACAGAGGCATATTAGAGCTTGCAGGTAGAATCAATAGGACTGGCTGAAGGACTAGTGGTGGACACTGGCAGCAGTGGTGACAAAAACAAGAACTAAGGGAAATTTCCAGATTTCTTACCTAAACATAATAGCATGTGATATCATTTATTGAAATGGGAGTTAGCTAAGGGAATAACGGAACTTTCTTTCCCTTATCCTGACCCTCATTTTACCTACTGACTCTGATGACTAATTTTATGTTTATCATCGTGAAGATGAGCGCTCAAAATAACTTTTATGGTCACCACTTTTTAAGAAGAAATATCAAAGTTGCGATCTTTACCTGAGACAAAAGAACAAATGGAGAACTGTGTGACTTAAGGAATTCTGGAAAGAATGAAGCAAATCACAAGGATATCAGACTCCATCCCCACGTTCTTCATAATTTACTATCTCTCTACAATTATATTTAAAATAACTGTTTTTTCTCATGTACACATTGCATCAACTTTACAACATCCCTAAACAAAAACACATTTTTCAGTGGATCCCAAGAGACTCCTAAAATCATTCTATTTTTTTATAGTGAAAGCACAAAATTTATTCTCTTAGCAATTTTCAAGTATACAATATGCTATTTTTTTTTATTCACTGTACACAAATGGGATACAACTGTCATTTCTCTGCTTGTACATGAAGTAGAGTCATGCAATTTGCATAAGCATACATGTACATAGGGTAATGATGTTAGTCTCATTCTATTATTTTTCCTCCCCCCCCTCCCCACCCCTCATTTCCTTCTACACAATCCATCCTTCCTCTATTCTTCCCTTACTTCCTCCTGCTATGTATCATCATCCACTTATCAGAGATATCATTCCGCCTTTGGTGTTTTGGGGATTGGCTTATATCACTTAGCATGATATTCTCTAATTCCATCCATTTACCTGCAAATGCCATAAATTTATTCTTCTTTATGGCTGAATAATATTCCATTGTCTGTGTGTGCATGTGTGTGTATATATATATACACACACGCACACACACACATAGCATATATATATATACACACACACACACAATATATATATATACACACACATATATATACAAACATACACACATATATATATATATATATATACACACACACACACACATAGCACAGTTTCTTCATCCATTCATCTATTGAAGGGCATCTAGGTTGGTTCCACAATCTAGCTATTGTGAATTAAGCTACTATAAATATTGATGTAGCTTTATCACTATAGTATGCTGATTTTAAGTCCTTTGGTTATAGGTCAAGGAGTCGGATAGCTGGGTCAAATGGTGGTTCCATTCCAAGTTTTCTAAGAAATTTCCATACTGCTTTCCAGAGTGACTGCACCAATTTGTGACCCCACCAGTCAAATCATTCTTAAACTAAAAAGGAGGATTGGTTTTAATAAGAGAACTATAACTCTATTAATATCATGAAATGGATATACATATACATATATGTATATATATTTTATGAATTAGAACAATTATGCTATTTTCATCAATCTATTGATATCCACATCTTGAAACCATTAAGATATATTCAAATATTTCTTATAAAGTTAATAGTAAAGATTATAGTGGCATTCTTCAAGTTATAATTTCAATAGAAGTAGGGTAACTTTTAGGCACATTCTTATCATGTTTTTAGTAGATAACATTAAGTAAAGACTAATAGTATAAAGTGGATTTTTACCTGAAATGCATATAATAAGGCATAGAACTGCTGAAAATTTAAATAAGGGTTTTTGGTATATTATTAGCTAAATCTAGTATGACAAGGGAACTCATGGATCCTGAAAGTTTTCTCTTAGCAGCACCTGTCCTGACAAATTTCCTGGGCTGCTGGTCTAAGAAGTAGGAGAGGGATGGAAATGAACAACAGGACCGTCTAATACCAGGACCAGTGAGTCAACAATAGGTATGGTGTTAAATTAAGAGTTGTACTGGAGTTCTCTTACTTGACATGTAATTTTCATCATGACAAAGGAATATTTCTTTGATTTTCTAATAACTATAGTTTTACTTCACCTATCTGTGTTCCTACTAATATAAATGAATAGGTAAAATCATAGCTGAGCTAATTTTAGAATTAAAAGGATCATGAAAAATACTAGGAAACTGCAAGAAGAAAATAGCATTGGTAAATGACTACTGGAGAGTTAGGTTTGAGTTTATTCTGATACTCATTTGTGCATGGTCTTGTTCAAGTCACTTGATATATCTGGGTTTCAGTCCTGCAGTCTTTAGCATAGAGAAGTCAATTACTATAGCTTCAACCTTAAAAACTTGTTTCCTTGAAATTAGGCAATAATAAAGACATTTTAAAAAAGTGTTCTCTTCCCTTCAGTGCATCTGAAAAAAAATTAAAGACTATATTAAAATTTAATATATGGAACTAACCTGAAACTAAGGAAAAAAGTGATAAAGTCTGTTTTATCTAGTAAAGTGGCTTATTACAGTATTCAGGTGCTGATATTTTAAACTGGCCAGTGCATATCAAGCAAGTGCTTCGCTGTGAATACTTGACAGTTTATCATTTCCATTATTAAATATTCTGTCTCACTATTCATAATTTTTAAAAATATAATAACGTATGACAAAATGTCCGAGTCGTTGATTGAAGAAAATACTAAGCTTTAAAAATCTATAATAAATGAATAACATAACAAATATGGCTGTCATTACCCTTCCTGTAAACTGATGAAAGCATAGTATTAAATTAAAAGAAATCCCAGCAAAGTACATTTTAGAGACATTTGGAAATTTAGTTTGATAAAGTATGTTGACTAGTCTGAAGACTAGTTAGCTCCAGCTACACCTTACAGCAGAGTCCCTATAATAATGTGACAGGGACTCCCCTTCCCTTCTACCCTTCTACACTTTCTCTAATCCTTTGGCTAAAGAGAAGTCCCACTTAGATGTCAATTGCTGAAACTTCCTCTAGATTCACAGATCCCAGATGACTTGGTAACACCTTTCCTTAGAAAGTAGTTGTAAGAGGTAGAAATGAAATGTAACATTCTGGAGACACATGCCCCTTCATGAGAAAGACCCTGCTGCCTAACTATATCCTACCTGCCTATAAAAGTCCTTGGATCTACTGAGACAGGAATGATGAAACTTTAAGGAATGAGCCCCTTTAAATTCTTCAGGGCCAGCTTAAAATAAACCTGATTCCTCCCTACCAACTTTGCTTCCCAAATATTGGTTTTCGGGCAGTGGGCAACCTGTATATTTGACTCAGGTAGCAATTACTGAAAACTTCATCATAGCAAGGAGTGTTTCCCATGGGGTCCAAATTGTGTGTGGCTGGGTTTCACTTTTATTAAATTTTATTAATCCATATAGTAATTCGCTTCTGATTTGAGTTCTACTGTTTTCCTCTTGGGCATCGATGGTTCCTGAGTTTTAACAGCTCCTCAGTTAAAAATCAAATCTTGTTCTCAAATATTTCTTCTGTTAAGTCAGTTCTCAAATTTAACAAGCATAAGAATTAGCTAGCAGGCTTTTGAAAACACTGATTTTCCCCAGAGATTCAGAATCATAGGTCTGGAGTAGACCAGAGAATCTACACTTCTAGAAAACTATCAAGTGAGGTTGATCCTGAAGCTCTGTAAGTCACACCTTCAGCACACACCTTAGGTGCCATAGATGGTCACCCCAAAGCCTATTAGAAGTTCAGAATTTAGGCCTGTTTTCTTCCAGTTCCAATATGTTAGTTACTCATTGTATGCAGTGAAAATAATTTTTACCTTCAATTTTTTGCTTAGAATATCCATGAAATAAATAAATTGATAACAGATGACTATACTAGGGAGGTACAATTCATTTGGTCCAATTGTAACTGGAAGCTGCTTTTGCTGAAAATATTGACTCTTCACTTGGACCAGCAAATATCCAATGAATAACTAAAATCAGGATAAAAAGATTTGGCATTTCTAACTCTGTTTTGCATCTGTCTCCTGTGCTGTGAATCACCATGGATTCCAAGAACAACAGGTCAGATGAATAAATCCCTATAATGAGTCAAAACTACTCCACAGCACTTTCCTATCCCAAGAAACTGCCTCACTGATCCTGAGAGAATGGTCAACTAGACCACAGTTGACCAAGATTGTTTGACTGTGCATGCTTCTGGTTTCCCTTGTCTTTGTAATCTGGGAACTCACATCAGATAGGGATGGAAATGCTGGTTCCCTTCTTCTGGTATGGCCACACTGAATTAAGTTCCTTTCCTGCCTTTTACTGTTACTTTTTCTGTTTGGGTTTTGGGACAAGTGACTGAACCTCATTTGTTGGGACTCTCAGATTGGAGTGTCTGGTCTAGGACTCCAGTAATACAAACAAGCACTTTAGCAGTGATTACAAACCTGAAACTCCAGTCATCTTTTGACTGTTTTAAGCTAAAAAGTTATAAATTTCAAGAAAGTGTCCAAGAATTGTTTACTCTTACTGGCCTTCAATTTCTTGTAAATCAAACAGAATAATTATTTTTTCTACATAATTTTGTGTGTTTGCTTTTGTTTTAAGCAAACCATCAAGAGCAAGTACTTTCTCTTTGATTTAATTAGCACAATTGAGCTGACAATGTCTCTGGTCCTTTTGAAAAACAAAACAACAACAATAAAAAAATAAAACCTTCCTCCTGGCTGCTAGTATTACAGCTGAAGCATCAGTCTCCAAAGAAAAGGCCAACAATCTAGGAATCTAGGCATCCTTCTGGTAGCAGGTAAAGCATGCTTACCCTGGACCTGTAGGTTTGGCTTTGGGAAGTGAATTGCTGGTTTAAAATAAGAGTTACCTTTGCCAGACAATAGCATATACTTAGAAATAAAATGCAAGGAAATGCATGGGGGTTGGATTGCACAGAACATTCTTGAACAATTCTCAGAACAGTGCATTCATAGAGTCTAGACTTCTCTATGCTGTACAGGTCATCAGGAAGATTACCACTTTGGCATTTAGGAATATGAAATATCAGTGACAATCAACATAATGGTGAATTACATCAGTGACAAGGAGAATGGAATGGAACCTCTAATAGGGGTGAAGGGGATGGGAAGATGGGTCCCTACAATTAAATGCTACTACCGCACAGGAAAAGACTAATTACACACTAAATACTTTCTTTATTTTACAAAACTTACTGTAAATAGTAAACAAATATGACTTTTATATAACAATATATGATACGGACTATTTTTCTAAAAAATAAAGCTGCTATAATAATGTTAATATAGTTCATTATTTTGTTAAAAACTTGACTCAATCACTGAAATAGAATTTTGCAGTTGTTTTATGATTTCAATCAAAACAAAAAACTTTAAACTGATCTTACGAAGATCTATGAGACATCTGTGTGTATTTAGATATTACATGGAGCTTAGAGATATCTGGGTTACTATTGTCTTCACTATATCATTTTATTGTATTATACACACACACATACATATTATTTGCTTCAATTTTATTTTAAATTTGTAAATCATTATCAGTCATATATATATACATACTTCAAACTCCATAAGATAGATTTAGAGTATATAATTTGTAGGACTTAGGGATGTAGCATTTATTAAAAAAATAGGAATAAAAGTTTTAAAAGTGAAAAGGAAAGAAAGAAACGGGGAAGAGAAAAAAGAAAGGGAGGGAGGGAAGAAGGAAGGAAAGAAGGAAGGAAGGAAGGAAGGAAGGAAGGAAGGAAGGAAGGAAGGAAGGAAGGAAGG
>JAJEJO010000409.1:1606655-1717139 GCA_020662805.1 Glaucomys volans
AGGAAGGAAGGAAGGAAGGAAGGAAGGAAGGAAGGAAGGAAGGAAGGGAGGGAAGGAGGAGGGGAGGGAGGAGGGAAGGAAGGAAGGAAGGGGAAAACTCTTCTACATTTTTATTTGGAAAGTACAGTATATTCTTTGCATCATTTAAAAATTCACTAAGAATGTTTTCAGTACATTCATAAAAGCCACTGGTATATTATCCTTATATGAGTCATTTCTATGCTTAACTGTGCTATCCTAAGAAAAGTTAAAAAGGAACTAGATGTGATTTCCAACCCCATTCATTGCAGATCTTAAATTTCAGGAAACAATTCAACTTCTCAAAGCTTCAGTTTCTGTTTGTTGTGGTTTGGAACTGGAACATCTGTCAAAAGGTCATGTGCTGAAGGACAGGTCCTTCCCACCAATGTAGCAATTCAGAAGTGGAGGTTGGATAGAATGATTGTAATATGAGTTTTTCATCTTATCAGTATCCACTGATAGCCAAATAGGCAACTTGATGTGGTGGAAATTATAGGCATGTGAGGCATGGTTAGAGGATATAGATCACTTGAGGTATGACCTTGGGAACTATATCTTGTTCCCGGTCTCTTTCTCTCTCTTTGATTCCTGCCTGCCATGAACTGAGCTGCTTTCCATCACCATGCACTTCCACCATGATGTTCTGCTTCACCTCACACAGCCAAAGCAATGGAGCCATCTGATGATGGAATTAAATCTGTGAAAACATCAACCTAAATAAATCTTTCCTCTGCTAAGTCATTTTTTTCAGGTATTTTGGTCATAGCAATGAAAAGATGACTAACACTGTCAAAATAAACACCTAAGTTTTCTTACATCTTGTCTCATGTTTGTGTTACTCTAAGTCTTGTGTAGCATTAAATTATATTTTAAATTTGCTGAGTTATAGTACTAAAAATAGAAAAGTGCAGGAAGCTTCTGATAACACACAAAAAGTGTTATTTAAATATTTAAAGATTAAGCTGTTCACTTGAAAAGGAAAACACGTACAAAAGCTTTAATGACTTCAAGTTTATGTTCAGAGTGTCTCTGAACTGAACTTTCCTCTATTATGAGGACCTTTTAAATAGAAAAAAAACTCATAAAAACTAAGAGTCCTTGAAAGCAGAAGAAAGAATTTCGCTGGTTTGTTTTTTCAGTCAGAAGTATTTAATGGCTCTTATATAATACATTTCTATGTACATATATATATGTGTGTTTTGTGTAAAGAAGTAGAAAATCACACTTTAAAAAAATCAGGTTGGTCACAGTGGTGCACACCTGAGTCCCAGTTGACTCAGGTGGCTAAAGCAGGTGGACTGCAAATTCAAAGCCAGACTCAGCAATTAAGGGAGGTCCTAAGCAATTTAGAAGGACCCTGTCTTAAAATTTAAAAAAAAAAAGAAAGTTCTTGGGATGTGGCTTAGTGGTTAAGGACCACTGGGTTCAATCCCCCATACCCCCCCAAAAAAAATCAGAAACTATAACAATGTCTTAGAAAGAAAATAATATTCATTCTGAATTAGAAAGTAGATATAATTTTATTAAGGGATGAGTTCAAGTAGAAGGTATCAAATTCACACATCCTGGTCGGGTGCTTCATATTTACATTCTCTCATTTAGATCCATACCACTCCTTTCCCTACAGGTCAGGTCTTATCTGAAGTTTGGTACTAAGAACCAATGGAAATAGGAGATCTGATCTGTCCTTTCATGACTGGGCCATTTTCCTTATGCATTCCACCTGTGCTACTCACTACACAGCTTCTGACATTTTGAGGGTAAGGGCATGGGAATTAGGTATAATAGAAAGTAAAGGAAAATGACTTTACATCTGTCTGGAGCATTTTTTGGGTTTCTCTTGGCTGTTGACTGTTCACTGTCAAGGCAGAACCAAAGACTCAGTGTGTCATGGTAGATTACCTTTTCATGGGAAACTGTACTGAACTTATTTGGAAGGAGTAATTACCAGTATCATTATTTGCTCTGCCATATTGATGGGCACTTGCTCTCTTTTCTTCCATTGCCCATCCAGTCAGTGGACCCAATATTTTTGAATGAGAGGTAGACCTCTAGACTTCTTTTGCGTATTTCTTCATGCTCATGGGACTCAGTACTTTCTCATGAGAATTTTCATACTCTGCTATACATTGGCAAGCCTAGGATTTCTGCACCACATCACATGTCCCATAGGGACTGAAACTTCAGCCTTCCCTTCTTGGAGATATCTAAATTACCTTAAAAGTTTCTCTTCCTACATATATGACTGTGGAAGAAGTGCCCTAGAGCAGGGAAACACTACAACACTTTGAATGCTTACAAAATATCTTTAATTAATCAGCACTCTTCTGATGATTCTGAAACTTATGTGAGCTAAGGGTAAAACAGACTGAGATTAAGCATCCCTCTGAAACTGAGGAAACTTCCTCATGCTGAGAGTAAAGGTTGAAGGGCTCCCTGACTCTGGTCTGGGATTTGCCAAGGAAGCCGAAAATGGAGAATACATTTTGCCACATCCTACTGATAATAGGCTAATCAAATACACATATATAAAACCTGGTTGTTGTTTGCATAATTTGTAACCACTTCTTTGGGAAAAGCAGAAAGCAAACTAGATGCTTCTCCTCAGTTTGATCAAACCACATAAAATTCATTTTCCTTTTTCCAGTGTTTGCCTATGTTTTGTAGGTGTAGTCAGCCAATTCCAGACAGCCAAGATCCAGACAGCGTTCCTGAATAGGCTGACAGTAACATGGGGTTATATTTGATGGGCTGCTTTTACTGCTTCTCATTATTCCCCACAAATGTTATGTCTGGCTCTGATGTTGTTCCAGAAAATGGGCAGGTTGGTCCCCTTATTACCTTCATGTTTTGTGCTTAAGTCAACAATCTAGAAACAACACAAAAGTCCCCATTCAATATCTAGCTTGAAAATATAAAAATATTAATCTACTGAGCAAAAGTTGGGACTGAGAAGAAGGAGCAGAGGTAAAAAGAAAAGTAAGGATACTAACACATTTTTAATGGAGCTAAGAAAGTAAATACTATTTAATTTTACAGTTCAACAAACAGTGCTAGGAAAAGAAATAGTTATACATATGGAAATCGGTTAAACACTGGTTGACTTTGGAAAATAGACTGTGGTTTGGGATTTGGGAAGACTTTTTCTCTTCATAATTTCTACTATCTTTAAGGCAGCTATGAGGCCATCCAGAATTGTGTGTGTGTGTGTATCCATAGGATAAGCTTCTGAATTAAGGTTATATAAAAATAGATATCAAATAAAGATATTGAGTCAGCAGTTGGTAAGCAAATTTGCAGTTCCAAAAAGAAGATCAAGCTAAAGATATAAATCGAAGGTCATTGGCATATATGTGGTATCTAAAATCATGAAATTGTATGAAACTGGAAACAAGGAAGGCTACTTCAAGAAGAAAAGAACAAAACTCAGAAACTTGATTTGTCTCACCAATTAGAAATTAGGGATATTAGATAAATATGAGGAAAGTATTTCATGAGAGAGAAGAGGGATTGAGCACCTGTTTGAAGAGTCTCTAATAGTTTAATTAAAGTGAGGACTGTGAATTAGTGCTTAGATATAACAATGTGGAGGTCACTGGTAAATGGGAACAATAATAGATTTTTTTAAAGTTTACACAGGTAGAATCCATACAGTCACATAGCTCATAAAGGATAGAAACAGAATTCCAATTGAGATCTGTTTGATTTTTTTTTTTTAACTTCGAATGCTACTGTTTTCTCAAATGACCAAAGAGTTGGAGAATAATCAATCAATCCTTATTTTGTTCAGTTTTTGGAGAATTAAGAGATTCATTTACATGAATTATATGGTCCAAAGACTGGCATATTTTACATGAAAAACTATATGCTGACTTTTCCCCCTTATGTTCCCTATTCCCATTTAATGCTTCAAATATATAGTCATTGGTAAATGTAAAACAAGTATTTATTGCATATGAAATAAACGATAACATCACTCACTAAAAGAATACATGAAATTTATGATTTGTATTTTTTCCAATAATAGAAGTCTGTAGTGAATGTAGAACGTAGTGTCTCACTCACATCTTACTTGCTGCCAGAAGAAAAAGGGAAATTCTGTTCCACCCAGTGGATTCATAATAAAAATGCATATATGATTTGTAAACTCCAATTACTCTAAAAGGTAGCTATTCATCTATATAAAGAGATTCTATTTTCCTTTAATATCTTTTAAAGCAATATCTTTTTAAAACATTCTTTTTAATGACAGCAAAAATGAGTAGCATATGTTATAAGAATATTCACATCATTTAGATAATTATTTTAGCTCCCTAACAGAATAAACAAAATGCATTTCTTACAAAAATAATATTAACCTGAAATCCCAGCTACTCAGGAGGCTAATGTAGGAGAATCACAAGTTTAAGACCAGCCTGTAGAACAGTGAGATCTTGTCTCAAAATTATATAAAAAGGACTGGGAAGTAGCTCAGTGGTAGAATATTTGGCCTTGAATTCAGGAGACTTTGGGTTTGATCCTTAGTACCACAACAAATACACACATTCAAACATACATACATAAACAAAAACAGATATTTATGGGTTAGGAATCAGACCTGAATATTGAGATTCCAACTCCCTGGAAAATATGACTTTAAAAGTATATACATCGTTTCAAAAAGCTTTAGATATGTACTGAAAATAGTAAACAGTTTCATTTTGCTGGAACTTTGGCAAAAATGATTTAACATGGAGATTTAGATGTGGATATAGGTATAGATAAAGAGATTTTTATGATGATGTTGGAGTGGTCTTTCAAAATACCGCAATTTACAGATCCTTTCCATCTCAGATTAGCCAATACTGAAATACTCTTTCATTCAAAATTACACACTACCATGGAGTGGAGAATTGGAAAAAGATAACAAGTGTGTACAAATAAGTTGCATATGGGACTCATTGGGAACATGGAAATCTGGCTAAGCTGCAATAGTCAGAAGATCACTGTCTAAGGGGAGGGTAGTTGACTTGAAGCAAACAAACAAGAAAAAGGCAGTAATGCTGGTATTTTAGAACAGTGGCTCCCAAATGGGGCTTAAAACAAGTTCACAGGCCTTCAAAAATTTCAACATATAATTCTGAATTTAAGAATTAAAAGAACAATTTTAAAAAGCTATTTGTGACCGAAACATAATAAGAAAGTCGGAGAATGTGAGGAGAAAGCATTGGAAAGTTTGACCACACAGATTACACAGGACCTTATAAGAGGGGGTGAAGGGTGTGGATTTCATCTTCATGGAAAAAGGGAACTCTAGAGAACTGTTAAGCAATGGAGGGAGGTTATTTGACAGAGTTTTTGACTCTGACTGATAGATGTGAAATATGCCAGAGTGGCCGAAGGACTCAGAAAGCTAATAAGCTGGTGTGGGTGAACAATGGTGGTGATGTGGAGTATGATCTTAGCATCAAAGAAGAAAATGCAAGAGCAGGATGTAGAAATGATAGAGGTGAAATAAATTACATCTGGGACTGTATGATGGGGAAGAGTAAAGAATAACCTTGACTGAGTTGTCTTTAGAGAAGAGACGTCATTGTAAGGGTGTGCTGAGGAATGCCCAGAGTCAAGGTAGAACTTGACTCAGGACAGGTGGGGTAGTAAGTGACTGAAAAGAATTTCAGCACATGTCAGAAAACGCACAGAAATTGATTTAGAAGAGCAGGAAAGATACATTTAAGGAAGGTTGTTGGCCATCTCCAGAGTGAGAGATGCACTTTTGGAGTTTCTGTCTCCTCTTTCAAAGGAAATGTGGTAAGTGTTGGATATGGGAAGGTCAATAGGGATGATACCAACCTAGTGATCATAAAACAGTTTATGGTGGTCTCATTCTTCTCAGGATCTTTAGGATAATGTGTTCTCTATTGTCTTATCAATAGATTATGTTGAAAAATCTTCTAAATAATAAATTTGTTAAACATTGTATCTCTTTGCTTCATCTATTTAATGATGGGTAATGATTTTATGATAACTTTTTATGATTTTTATGACTTTATTTAATGATGTGATATCATTTTATGATAACCTCAAGATTTATGGATTTCCCAGAAATCTGTGTTTGACAAGCCTGGGAAAAGAATTAATGTGGAAATGACAGGCCTCAAAAAGTAAAAGAACTTTAAATTAAAATTATATTTCCTTGTTCTTCCTTTCTCCCTATTTCTTTATTTCTTCTATACTATCTCAGGTGGACATAATGTTGAAAACATTGAGTTTGAGATACTAGGAGTTGATTTCTAGAAAGACACTAAAATTGCAAACAAGAGCTTACAGGGAAGATTGAGGAAGCCAAACGGTGTTGGGGTCATCAAGGCAGAGGGGATCATTAAGACTATCCTTTGCCAGTCACAGAAGTTTGAGGATTTGGAATAATTTTGTTTTATAGTGCAAAAGCGCGTAAGCTTGAAGAAATAGGGTGGGAAAGGAAGGGACTTAGAATTAAAGAAAGATTCACCCCTATTACTAGTTGGTGCCAACCTTTTTTGTTTTTGTTTTTGAGGAAAGAACGAAAACCAATGGCGTATTTACTGACATTGCTTGTTTATATAAAAAAGATAGACATGCACAATGCCCTTAATGAGTGAAAATTCAATTGTAAAACAGGAACAATGGCATTTTTGCTTTTATTTCAAGATTTTACATAGCGTAGAATATCCATTTAAAAATTTGAATAGGATTTTCAGTCTCACACTTGACAAGGCCTTTTTTAGCAAGCTTCTTAAGCCAATCCCCTTCTTGATTGTGATTGTTCTCTCTCCACACCACACCAGTCCTTGGGTATTTATGAGCACCTTTTCTGATATTGTTCCTCATTATATTTTTACCTCTTTATTGTAGACATTTTTTGTTTGTTTAAATTATCACACACATACACACACACACACACACACACACCTTTTTTTCCTTTTACAAGGCAGGGTTTCACTATGTGTCCTAGCTGGGCATGAACACAAAACCTTCCAAACTCAACCTCCCAAGTAGCTGAGATTACAGCCCCAATGTCCAGCTTTCAATATATTTTTTCAAGACTAATTTAAACAATTGGCCAACAGAAGAGTAGAACACACAAATGACCTTCCATAGGATAAGTGTGAGTATGTGTGTGTGTTTCGGGGGTAAGAGGGCTATGAATACTTCTACACTAATAATGTTTTGACTCTGAGAAGTAAGATGTATCATCTTTGGAACTATTTTTAATATATAAAAATGTGTGAAGATTCTTTTCATTGAAGGCATGTTCTCTGATATTATGAAGCAGTTAAATATTCTATTCAAAATGAAGCTCAAAATTCTAAAACTTAAGTACTCCTAAACTTAGCTAATAATCAGAAACTCATGGGCTTTCAAAGAAGAAGCACATAAAAACAATTAATTTGTCTCCGTCTTAATTAAATGATGAAGCAATTCAACCAACTCAGCTTTTAAATTTAATCATAATTAATCTAAATAGGTACAGAATGCTTTATTCCAGTGACTCAATAAGAGACTGTAGGCATCTGGCAGAAACATTTCAACTTTATAGGTTGCTTCATTTATTCAGAAAGTGATAACAGGGCAGAAAATCATTAAGAAGTTTTTTGCTGAGATGACACTGCATTTTTCAAAGTTTGTCTCTTGTATAGTCTAAAGGATAAAATCCTCATTCATATATAGTTCATTTACAAGTGTTATTAGATGTCATGTCAAAAGCATGAATTGTAAAACAGGAAAAAGTTTTTAAACTAGACTTCATCAAATTACTTTTTGATCTACAAGTCTCTGTAAACAAGTAATTAAAGCCATAATACAATCTTTTATATGAAAATTATTACATATACGATGTTTTAGTCAGTTTTGCATCACCATGACCAGAAGACCCAGCAAGAGCAATTAAAGGAGGAAAAGTTTATTTTTATTCACAGTTTCAGAGATTCAGTTCATGGTTAGTGAACTCCATAGCTCGGGGTTCAAAATGAGGTGGAACATTATGGTAGAAGGGCATGGCAGAGGAAAGCAGCTTAAGACATGACAGCCAGGATATAGATAGAGAGAACTCTGCTCACCAAGGACAAAATATAAACTCCAAAGTCATGCCCTTAATGACCTACTTCTAGTCATACCCTACCTACTTTCAGTTACCACCCAGTTAACCCCTATTAAGGGATTGAGCCATTGATTAGGTTAAAAGCTCTCCTAATCTAATAATTTACCCCTGGAAATTTTTACATTGTCTTACATGAGTTTTTGGAGATACCTCAAATCTAAACATAACATGTGACAATCACTTGTATAATTTAATGTTATCTTAAATAGAATATAATGGTCCAACACAAAAATTGTGCTATACCTAAAACAATGAGAAATAAAATATGAAGATCTTTTTGGCTGTTTTGTTTTCATAGTCTGCTATTACTAAAAAATTCTCATGCAACCTTCTAAAAACCATTTAATCCTCAACCTCCAAAATGGCAATTATTTTTCTGCAAAAATCCTACTGATATCAAGATGAATTTAAGGTTTGTCTTGTACAGATTACTCAATGATAGTTTGGACAATTAAAAGAAGACAGATAAGGGAAGAGGAGGAAGAAGAGAGGGAGATATTGCAGGGAGACCTGTTTATAGGTCTATAGCATCTGGGTACAAGTAAATGAACTCCTGATCTGAGAACTAGGGTGCTGAGTGAAAGAATGACAGATATAAAACAGAATATTTCACAGGAATTGTTCATTGTTCTTATTTTACTTCTTCACTCACTATTTTGTTAAAAGTATAGTAGCACAAATGAAAAGACTTTGATAATATGTTGCCAATCTGTAAGAAAGGTTAAAAAATAAAACTAAAGTTAAAATATAATAGCAGAAGGCTATGTTTGTACATTTGAATACAATCAACGGGAAATAAAATTATCCAAGCAACATAATTCTTCATGATTATATGTTTCAAAATGAAAAAGAGAAATTATGTCTAATGAATATTCCAAATTACTACATGCATTTTCAAAGATGTGGATGAGTTAACACTGAAATTACTAGAATAGCTTTTAAATATCTACATTTTATTTAAATGTAAGAAAAATAACATTAACTCATGATGGGCCTTTGTATTTTCACTTGGCAATGAATTACTTAAAATCACAAGAGTTTTCAATGACTAGTTCTGGAAAATGGACATCTATATAATATTAACAACAACAACAACAATAATAATGAATAGACTCAAATTAATCATGGCCTTACATATGAAACATGATTAAAAAACAGTAGAAAATGTTCAAGATCTAGGATCAAGCAGAGTTTTTAGATATAACACCAAAAACTTGAGTCAAAAAAGGTAAGATACATTGTACCTCATTAAAATTTAAAACGTTTACCTTCCAAAGACCCTGTGAAAAAATATAAAAAGACAATATGTGGGCTGGGGAAAATAATTACAAACCACATATTCAACAAAGGGTTTTATCTAGTGTACATAAAAAAATTCAGCAGTAATAAAATAACTGATAAATTTAGAAAACAGGCCCAAGAAATGCGCATACATTCACTGAACCCAATGTTCAGATTGTAATTGAGTACATGAAAGATATTCAGCATTATTCAGGACATATAGCTCAGACCACTATGAGATATCACTCACTACATGCTATCAAAATGGCTAAAAAGAGGAGTGATAGCATAAACTGGCAAGAAAGAGGAGACACTGGGTCACTTATACATTGTTAGTGGGAACACAAAATAGCACAGTCATTTAGGCAATTTAGGAATAGAATATATCACTTTCTTGTAAAACTATACGTTCCTGCCGCACAATCTAGCAGCTTCTCTCTAGGCAATATATATTCACTCAAAGAATTATAAAGATATATTCAAAGCAACATTATTCATAATAGCTCCAAACTAGGGATAACCCAAATATCTTTAAGTGAGTGATGAACAAAAAACATTGCATTGCAGTACTTTTGGACCGTGGAATATCCAGCAATGAAAAGGAACAGATTATTAATATACATAATCATTAGAATGTATCTCAAGGAAATTATACTGAAATTAAAATTCTAACCTCAAAAATTTGCATTCCTTTTTTTCCCCTAAATTTTGGAGAGAACTAATCATTGATTGATAATTTGCTGGAGATGGAAAGTAAGCAAAGGGCAGCATGACCCAGCTATGTGCAAGGATCATCAGTTTGAAGTCAACCTGAGAAACAGTGAGACCCTGTCAAGAAAGAAAGAAAGAAAGAAAGAAAGAAAGAAAGAAAGAAAGAAAGAAAGAAAGAAAGAAAGAAAAGAGGAAGAAAGGAATAGTATTAAACATTCTTGATTCATGTTTGATCCAACTGTTCTACACCTTGATTCTGGTGGTGGTTATCCCATGAATCTACACATGTGATAAATAGTATAGAGTTAAATGTTCAAACATACATATAAACACATGCACACCTGCAAATGAGTGCATATAAAACCTCAAACCTGAATTATGTAGATGAATTGTACTGACATCTATTTCCTGGTTTTGATATATTATAGCTATGTGAGATTTTACCATTGGGAGAAGTTGGGTGAAGGATTGTTTACAGGGTCTTTTTACAACTGCATGCAAATTTATAAATTTCTCAAAGAATACATTTTTTTTTTTCAGTGCTGGAGATTGAACCCAGGGTCTTGTGCTTGCTAGACAAGCACTCTACCAACTAAGCTATATCCTCAGCCCTTCAAAGAATAAATTTTTAAAAATCAAATGAGACCATGTGTGTGTGTGTGTATACTTATGCATTTAATTTTAAAGTTTCTTTATTCACTATAACTGTTGATCATAAAAGCAAGGCTCAGGGTTACTGATGCATAATGCAAACAATTGGAAGCTAGTTTTTCATGTTAAATAATTGGAAATATTTGTTAAACAGATTTCTTTGCTGGAATTTCATACTGAGGAAATGATATTTTTAAAGTATATTATTTTGCATATCAAAATATTACTTAAATACAGCAGGAGTCAGACAAAGGTGGAGGATAAAAGATATGGTCTCTAGTATAACTTCTTGCTCCAAAACAAGAATCTTTGTTCAGACGGGTTCATACTTCCTTAGGAGATGGTCACCACCATTGGGTACATGATTTCCTCATTGACAGGCTTTTGTGTATTAGTTTCCTATATCATCATCATTATTGAAAACAATGACTTACTCAAGTATAGCAGGTGAAAGCAATTTTGATAAAATATAGAATTTTTTATAGTAAGTGGACATTCTTCTGTAGTGGACCAGCAGATTAGGCCTTCTCTTTCTATAAAATTATAAATAGTAGTTTGTGATTAAACTATCTTCCATTCATGTAATTACATTATTATTTCTTAACTTTGTTGGCAAAAATGGATAGATAGATTTAATTTAGATATGTTGAGTAGGAACATAGTGGGTAGTCAGTTAAAAATACAGGTCTGAAACTCAGAAGTTGATGCCAACAGATGTAGAAGTTTTTAGTATGCAGATGTTCAGGTAAATAAAGTCATAGTATATAATACAGATGAGTGGGGTAAGGACAGAACCCTGTGTATTGGCTACCATAAAAGGCTAAAAAAAAAAACAAAAAACAAAAAAAAAACTAAGAAAAAAATTGTGACCAGGGTGTTCAACATATGCTTGAATAATTAAATCTAAAGGGAAGCATCAAAGTTTAGATGCTGAAAGTTGAAGGACTTTCCCAAAGGAAAATGGATAAACACAGGACATGTTTGAACAGTTTCAGTGAATTAACCATTGGATGCTACTGATTAAAACTCTACTAACCATTTCATTACACTATTGATCATGTAAAAGAATTTCCTTATTGTGTGTATATAATGGCATGGATCCTATTGTTCTTATAAATGTGGAAGTAGGTGTACAAGAGGAAAATGGTATATAATCAAAATTACTGTTGAGTCCTCATCAAATAACCACATTAGAAATGACTCTGCTTGCATTGGTAAAGGAGATATTGGTAACTTAGGATATGTAGTAGAAAATTAGCTGTTAAAATTATCACCTATTGCCATTTCCAATCCAGTGTTCATAGAAGACCAGGCTTTTAGTGACCATGTGGAGCACCTAGCAAAAGTGATCCACTAGTGTGGTCAGACTTAAGGAATTGCTTCTAAGAAAATCAAAGAAATTGAGGGGAAAAATTATGAGTTCAAGGCTTCACATTCTCAGTTTCAAGTTCAAATGACTGACCTGAAAATTTCTATGATTGTCCTAAAAGGACCACATTTTCTATAGTTCAGGACTGAAATTTCTGAAAGCCAAACTGAAGGTCAAATGTTTTGCATATGGCTTAACTTTAATGCAAAATGTAATTTCTAACTTTCTGGAATCTCTTTTGATAAAATTAGGACAGTTATGAGGAAGGTAAAAGATGGCAAAAATTGAGATAGGAGACATATTGGCAGTCTCATGTAATTAAGGAATTTTAATGTTTAATTTCTGAGAACCTACCTTAGAACTCCCCCTCTTCCCTATTCAAGGAGGTAAATCTCCCCTTACCTGAAAAGTTAAATAGCCCTGCACTCAGGCAAGTATGTTTGTAATGTATACCTGATCCTCCAACTTCCAGAACTGTGGAAATAAATTCCTGTTGTTTAGAAACCACACAATCTATAATACATTGTCATAGCAGCACAAACTGTGTGAGACAACAACCATTCTGTATTCTCCTTCTTTTACAGTTGTTTATCTGGTAGAGACTGCCAAAACCTTTAAAACCAAAGAGGGTTTTCTGTCCTCATCCTTCTCTTTGCTACTAAACTTTACTAGAATCCCTCCCTAGCAAGTCTTAGAAGACAAGGTTCAAAGCATGACCTGATGGAAGCATTGATACTCAAGAATTTCCTACTTCATTAGTTTAGATAGAAACTTGGTGAACATGTGTGAGAATGCATTCTAAGGGTGGGAGAATAACTACACGAAGTCATAATGTCTAAAAAGTGTTTGTTATATTGTAGAGAAAAATGTCCCCAAATTTTAAATATACTGGAATGCTTGAGTAGACTTATCATACAATATCTACTCACTTTCCCTTAACTATTTCCTGAGAAAACCCTCTTTGGTTTTAAAGGTTTTGGCAGTCTCTACCAGATAAATAACTGTAAAAGAATGAGAATACAGAATGGTTGTCGTCTCACACAGTTTGTGCTGCTATGACAATGTATTATAGATTGTGTGGTTTCTAAACAACAGGAATCTATTTCCACAGTTCTGGAAGTTGGAAATCCAATATAAGAGTGCCAATATGATTGAGTTTGGGTGAGGGCTCTCTTCCAGGGGGTAGACCTCCACTTTCTCATCATATCCTTATATCATGAAAAGAGTACTTGATGGCAATAAGGGAAGATTCATTCCCATGTAGGGAAGGGTTCCAAGAAAAGTTTCAGTTTAGATAAATTACCCTAATACAAAATCACACTCTATCCATTGTCAACTTAGCATGCATTCTCACTCTTTTAATCGGAATAAATTCTAAATAAATATAATAACATAGGTGTGTTGTTATGGGTTCTCTTGTATAAGGGCTCTATTCCCATTCATGAAGGCTCCACCCTCAACCTAATTACTTTTCCAAAGGCCTACCTTCCTAATACCATTACATTGGGATTTAGGATTTCAACATATAACTTTTGGGAGACACAAACATTCAGTCCCTAACAAGAGTGTGAAAAGGTAGATACCAACCCATCTATGATTACATGATCATTTACAAAATGTGAACTATAAGATTTGCTTTCCCTTTAGCTTATAAAGCTTTGTATATATTGTTATTAAGCAATTTAATTTCCTTCCCATCTCCCACTCTCCTAAAATTTAACAGATTCATAATAGACTTTATATTTCAGTATATAAGTTATAAAATATCAAAAAGAGAATCTGACATAGTTTGAAATAGGAATTAATATTATTCAAAGATGGATTCAAATTTTACATGTTCTGTTAATGAGGTGGTTAGCACATTTGAAATAGTGTAGAGTTTAGATGTATCCTATTCATTAAGCAAAAAAAATAATGTTATTATCTTTTTATTATTGTGTTACACTTATACATAATATTTAGGTTCTTTTTGACATATACTTACAAACAGATTATAATTTGCTCCCATTCAGTCCGAGTTTATCCCCTTTCTTTCCCCTACTCCCTCCATGTTTCCTTTCCTCTACTCTACTGTTCTTCCTTCTATTTATTTAGTTTTTTAATCTTTAATTAGGACTTCTCTTGGTTTAAAGAGATGACAGTGCATCCTAAGTTAACAAAGGATTGAATGTGCTTTTGAACTGGGACAATTTAGCTAGGCTGGGGCATTTCCTTTTCCCACATTCTCATTGTTTCATGATGAATGTTCTTGTAATTTGAAGTTTTTCAGCCATACTTTTACCCTCTTGGGGTAAGGTTGGTACAGGACCCAGACACCAGCCATTTATACATGAGTCTGCTGGCAAACATTGATGTGGAGCAGCACCACCTCCCCTAGATCCTGCCAAATTTGTCTTTCAGCATTGAGTCTGTGTCCTGGTGCATGTGTAGTTCTGTGGTGAAGGTCATTGACCTCTCCAGTAGTTTGAAAGTGGAGAGAGACACAGGCATGACCCTGTTTACCACCATTGCATCTAATCATCCATGTTCTTGCCCATATTCAGCTTTCCTTACCCACTGCTGAATTGACTGGCCTACAGCAAATTTGGCTAAATAAAAATAGGCAACATCCAGGCACATACTCTTCCACTGATTACCAAATGGTGGAGATCTGATCACTACAATATCTGTATTTGCAGTGGCTGCATTCCACTCAATGAATTTAAAGGTAGGTAGGTAGGTAGAGGAAATCATAATAGTGAAAGAAGTTATGTTAGAAAGTGATATTTCAACACTGATTTGTTCTGTATCATAGGAAAAAATATAGCTTATGTTATGTTTTGCAACTTGGGCACAAAAGCAAACCAACATAAAACAAAAATAAGCTAGAGAAAATAAACAATGGAAATACTACAGGGCACAATTTTTTCTAGGGTTTCTCTGTACAACACATCAAAAATCAAAAATGCTTTTTAAGAATCCAATTTAACAACAAAATCCTCCTGTACCCATTATCTAAATGGCATATCAAAAGAATGTTTTTCTTGGGATATGCAAAATTTGAAATGATTTAATCTAACATACATACATATTTCTGTCTTAGTAAAGCACATAGCAGCCTACCTTAAAAAAATGGACTAAAAAGTAAATTAAATTACGAATATATTACTGTTCTTTAAAAAATATCTTGGGTAGGTATAAAGGCAATTAATATTTGTAAAGGGCTTGCATTGAGCTAGAAGTTATAATAATTACTGTATGTTTGTTAATTTTGTCCTCATGGTATTTTAAAAAATAGTTGCTATTTTTATATTAGTTTACAAATGAAGAAAACAAAACCCAAGGAGTTCAATTTGCCTGAAGAAAAATATCTAGTAAATAAGAGAACCAGAAGTTTATCTTAGATTGTCTGACCTCAGAGTGCATATGCTCACCTCTGTGACAGTCATTTATTAAATTCTCATGAAAAAATTTTTTTAAAATAATCAAATGTGGATTCAATTCCAGCAAAATGATAAAGTCATCATTCCAACCTGGAATTATCTTGTATGTTTTGGTTACCTGAGAAGATAGAAAGACTGATCAGATATGGACAAGAAGCTCTATATTTATAAATATGTATAAATATACATATCTATGCCTATATTTATGTATTTGTGTCATATATGTATATGTATTTGTGTCATATATTGTCATAATTGACAATAAGACATGGAAATACTTTCAAATATTTTCATTAATGTTAAATGTTTTTTTCCTCTCTGAAACCTGATTCCTAAATGTATAATTATTATAATTCTTATTGCTTCAATTGTAAATATTTTCTATTTATACCACTTGTGCTTCCTCAAACAAAAATATTCTCCCTGACCACATTTTTTTCAACAAAGTTTAATCACAGTTGCTAAATAAATACTGTGGTTTATATTGTCATGTTCATAGTAAATATTGGTCATATCTGATCACTGTTTGATCCAAAAATTACATAATTGAAGAGGGGTTGAATGTTTATATTATCTAAGGTAAACAATTGTCATATTTGTTTTCTGTTCCTATCATCAAGTTTTCCCCCAATTTTAATATTGTCTTTGGTCTAGTACATCAAAATTAATTTTTTTTCTTTTTTTTTTTTAAATTTTTGGGCATCTCTACCAGAGCCCTCCCTCTTTATCCTTTAGTCTGAGCGAGTGGATCACTGTTGTGGAAGGAACCTTCCTCCTCAGGATGGAATTTTCCCTTCTCTCTCCACTGTGGAGTCCCTGTTTTATAAATCCTATTAACTCTTTCTTCCTTTACAGCTCTCAATAACCTCCATGCAGGAGTATGTTCTCTAGTAATACCATGATAAGAGGCCTATTTGGGGTTAAAATAAAAAAAGTTTTGATGGAGGGAAAAGATCGAATTTGTTCTCGAATTCTAAATTGAAAACTATTTCCCTAAGACATTCTAGAGTAATTCTTCTGCATTCTAACTTTGATCTTGATGAAGCACATGTTCTGATACTCATCTTTTCTTCTTTTCTTTATTCAGTTTTAATTTTTATTCTCTTTCCAAACACTTTTGGATTATTTATCTTCAGATTCTAAAACATCAGTATGAGATACTTTGGTGAACAGGATTTTCATTCATCCTTCTAGACTCCTCAAGGGAAATTCAGACTGGAGACTGAACCCAAGGCCTCATGCATGCTAGACCAGTGCTCTACCACTCAGCCACATACCCACCCTTTTTATTTTGATTTGAGTCAGGATTTTTCTAAGTTGTTAAGGTTGACCTTGACCCCCTCCCACCTCAGCTTCCTGAATAGCACTCCTGAGTCATATTAAACCGGGTGTGTGCCACCACACGCTGCTAACCAAAGGATATTTCTGTGAACTTATACTTAGTTCTAGGGAATGTTCTTGAATCATTTCTTTACCCATCCACTATTTTCTTTGTTATGACACTTGAATTCTCTAATCTGTTTTCATTTTATAATTACTAATAATGTGATTTGATGTTACATATTCTAAACTGTCATTTTGTTTGTTTGTTTTTTTGTTTTTTTGGTCGAGCAGGGCATCAAATCCAGGACCTTGCACAAACTGGACAAAGCCTCTACCATTAAGCAACATCCACAGTCTTTATTTATTTATAATTTTTTTATTTTTGACAGATGATCTCCAAAAATTGCCCAGGTTGGCCTTGAACTTAGGATCCTCCCATCTCAGGCTCCAAAAATACAGGAATTGTAGACATACACTACTGCCCCAGGTTTAGCTCTCCTACATTTGAGTGTGCTCTTTTCTTCTCTACTTTCTTCCATCTTCCTTAATGTCATCATCTTTTGTAATTTCTAGAATATTTCTCATTTTTCTTTCTGAATCTTCTTTAATTTCTAAAAGTGTGTTCTTATTGCCTGAGAGTTCATTTTTATTAAGATTTCTTATTGTTTCATGGATATACTTGTTTCTCATTTTACTAATATTAAATCTAGAGGTATATAAGGAGGACTTTTCTGCTGTGATCTTTTCTTCTGTTGTCCATGTTCTTTTGAGTATTGTTTTTTTGGACTATTAAAATAAATTTTCTTGAGAGAAAAGACATAAGAATGTTCATTTTTTAGTCATATTAAACCAATGTATTTTATATTTAGTCATAAATTTATGTCATCTATGTTTTATTTGGTATACTTGATAATAAGAACAATTATAAATTTGAAATTCAAGCCAGAAAATTTCTTTTTTTAATGTTTCAAAACTGCTTTTTTATTCCTCTTCATGTCATTAAGTATAAATATGCATGATTTTATCATCATGTTTATTTTATGGAAGAAAATTCACTTAGAAAGACTTGTGTTGGACATTTACATTACTTTCAGTTTTCTTGGATGCTACAAACAATGCTTTGGATGACACACTTTGCTCATTTTTGCATACTATTGACATTGTCATCCAATATCCATAACAGATAAAAATATAAACATTTACTTAATGCATCATATATAGTGAAGATGGAAAGAATGCTTATTTATTAAATGTATTTTCACAATTAAGTATCCTTTTGGAAATTAAAATATACTCATACCATGAATTAAACCAAGATTAATTTCTGATGAAAATTGATGATTTCTGTATGAAAAACATTCATAAAAAATATTAGAAGAAACCATAGGTAGACATTTTGAGACTCTGTTAATGGGAATGTTATCTCTAGACATTGATTCATGAGTCAAAAACCAAACTGAAAATACTATTAGATTATAGTATGTTAAATTAGAATGAAACCTTATACTTAGTGTTAATGAAGAATGTGAGGAAATAAATCTGCTTTGTAAGCTGCTGAGTAAGTAGTAATCTCACTTTCTAGAAATCCATTTACTGTATTCTTCCAGAAAATTTCAATAAGAATTTTTGCTGCAAATTTTGCTGCAATCTGCTGACTTATTTGTTATCACCAAATAATTTGGTTGTCTAAGGTAATTGTACCAAAGTACGGTGTCTTTTATTTTAAAAAAGCAGTATAAATGAGTAAGATGGGAAACACTATGCAAATTAAATTTGGTTTCCATGACAATATGGCGATTGTGTATATTGTGGGAAACTTGATAATAACATGACACCTAGTTTACAATTACTTTAAGTAACATTAATAGGGGGAGTGCCTACAAATCATCAAATCTTGAGGTAATAAAAGAAGTACAAGGTGCATACCTCCAGTGTGGGAAATAAATCACTTGAAATCAGAAGAAATTGTGATGTTAGGCAGGACTCTGGTGTTTAGAATGTTTTCTGTTCATGACGTAAGAGAATGAGAATGGAAGTCTCAGCATTTATTTCTGAATTCTTTTCTCCACCAACTCCTTGACAGGGTAAATCAGCCATACAAAATTACCTTAGCTAATTGCCTTTAGCCTACTAAAAAAAAACTTCCCACATATCTTTCATTTCTCATCAATTCTCCACTGCCCAACAGACTGACAGCCTGATCTTCAAAGGCTTTGAGAGTTCTCACATCAACCAACATGAGCGGAAAAAACAGATTCCCAAATTGCACATTGGCTATGTGACATAGAAAAGACCATACTCGATAAATGTAACCAAACTTTAAAACAAAGTACAACTTAAGAAAACTTTAACAAAATGAATGTGAGCCCTTGAGGATATGCAATTAGAGTAATTTCTAAAAGAGTTCCGGAGGGGCAAATAGACACCATAGGGGCACAATGGTTGTTAGACAAATAGACAGCTCACTGTCAGGGGTTAATGATGAAGCTAAGACTCAGAACTCTGTGGGTGTGCAAAAGACTAACCTATTCCCAAGGGTGCTGAATGTTGTGATGGACAAAAGAAACAGATTCATTTAGACTACCCTGAGTAATTTAAAGTAAGTCTAATGAAGCAGAAGGACCCAGGCCTCCAGTGGCTATAGGGAGACACACAGATAACATAAGTATCGTAGCAGAACAGATAGAAGGACAAACAGTACTTTTTCAATTTATTGCTTTAATTTGATTTTTGGTATTGGGGATCAAACTCAGAGGTGCTTCACCACTGAGCTATATTCCCTGTCTTTTTAATTTTTACTTTGTGACAGGGTCTTGCTAAATTGTGGAGGCTCTCACTAATGTGTTGAGGTTGGCCTCCAACTTGAAGGCCTCCTTCCTCAGCCCACTAAATTACTGGGATTACTGGTGTATGCCATAGCATCTGGCTATAGTACTTGGTGAATGATTTAACATCATGCATATTGTCATAGCTCCCTAACATGATATGAGGCTAGTTTGGATCAACATTAAAGTTAGATATATAACCACAAGTTATCTCTATTAAATGCTGAAATTTCTGAATATTATTTATATTAATAAATAATAAATAAAATAAGTGTATACTTGATACTTTTTATGATGAAGTTCCTAGATGGGCATTATCAAGTGTTGGGATAATAAGAGTGAGTTTTCCAGTACAACTTTTATGGTAAGTCAGTAGTATTCTATAAATTTGTGTGAGATAAAAATAATATGAACTAAAGAATATGAAAGCAAATGAGGGGGAGAAGGAATCATTCTTTGGGAGTAGCACTGCAATCTCTGGAGGAAGAGTTATTACAAGTATGAAGCTACATTACTAAGCCTTTTTAGACAGTCAGGAATCTCAGGCTTGCAAAATCTGATTATGGCTTTTGCAAGACAGAGAGCTTATTTTGCCTGATTTCCATGATTTATATAACCCAGAATAACATGCTGCATATGATGAAAAAGGCACATGCTGGAAATGGGGTAGTTTGGCAAGAGAGTTCTGCAGGTCTAAGTCAGTAAAATATAATAAATATATGCAATAGTCTAAGGACAGATACAGAAAGCACAACATTTTGATATCTGATCTAAGTTCAATGAAGGACAAGAGCAACCAGCAGCTCAGAAGCCAAACCTACTACTTAGGCATAATAACTGTAGGTCTATCTTCAACAATATTTTTCTAAATTAGACTGAGTTTGTTGTGGGGATATTTGAAAGCTAAAAACTGAATTTGAAAAAAACTGTAGATATTTATTAAAATTTACTCAATAAGTAAATTAGAATTTTTTGTTTGTTGGTTAGTTGGTTGGTTTGTGTTCTAGCTGCAAGGTGGAGTAGCATCTTGCTTAACAACATAGAATTGGTTCTAAACTTTCTAGTTTTGAATTCTGGTTCTAAAATCCATTAAATCCATAAATTTAGGTAATTTATTTACCTTTGTACTCAGTCACCTGTATAAAATAAGCATTTTAGGAACTACCTCATGATGTTCCTGTGAGATCATCAACTGATAAACAGTAAGTGTAAACTGTTTAAATTATCACCTGGCACATACTAGGTGCCATTCAAGTGTTTGCTACTATTATCATTATTTTAAGTTGTTTTATGGACTCTAACTTTGCACCAGACCTATAAGGAAACCTCAATTCTTCCTGGTATCCATCTCTAAAAGAAAAAAAAAAAGAGATAATTACTAAATATTTCATCTAACATAATACAATATAATTATTTTCATAATAAAAGGATTAATGCCCAGAATAAGTGTCTGATGTCACCACACAACAACAAAACTAAGACTATTGTTTCTGTTTAAACATCATTTGTCAGAGTTGGGTTGACCTTGGTCCCCTCTCACTCGGGTTACTGTGTCTTTACCTTCTGAAGGCATTATTACTTTCTAGAAATTAAGTTCTGGGATATACATGAGTTCTTTATCTATAGACAATGCAAAGAATCTGATCAATAAAGAAATTTTTAGCCCGGTGCAGTGGCACATACCTGTAATCCCAGCAGCTCCCAGGCTGAGGTAGGAGAATCACAAGTTCAAAGCCAGCCTCAGTCACAGCAAGGCCCTAAGTAACTCAGTGAGTCCCTATCTCTAAATAAACTACAAAAGAGTGTTCGGGATGTGGCTCAGTGTTTGAGTGCCTTGAGTTCAATTCCTGGTACAATAGAAAGAAAGAAAGAAAGAAAGAAAGAAAGAAAGAAAGAAAGAAAGAAAAACAGACTTAACTATCAATACCACTAAAATATATTAGCCAATATTAGCCAAACCCAACACCTGCCCTTCCCTGGAAAAATAATACCAAAGCAATTTTTTTTTTTTTTTTTTTTTTTTTGCAGTGCTGGGGATTGAACCCAGGGCCTTATGCTTGGGAGGCAAGCACTCTACAAACTGAGCTATATCCCCAGTCCACAGAGAAATTTTTAAAACATTTTTGTTGATCAATTTTCAATAATCATTGATCAATGATTAGGCACATTTAAGCTGACAAAACATAGTTTCTTATCTAAAGAAGCCAGAATTCACAACAAAGAGATTTGTAAGGTTTAGACATTTACCTTTATAAGGCTCATCAGAAAACACATAGCTGTCAAAGTTTAACTAAGAGAGGGCCATTACAAAAACCTGAGATGCTTCACTTGTCTTCCAAGCCCAGATCTATGCTTACAGGTGGGATGATTCAGGATTGAGCCTTAGCTGGAGACATACTGGACTACTTCACCTGGATCAGGAATAACTCCTGAGAGACTAAGGCCTCATTTTCCTTCTTATTCAAAGTTCAGCTTCCTCATATATATAGAGCAAACATATTCCCTAACTCAGTTTGTCGTACTTAAAGATCGGCTGCTGAGATGTTCTCTGAGAATCACGCTCATATGCTTATAGACAGCTAGCATATCCTACCCCGTGGTAGTGAATAAAGTCCAAAAAACTTGAAGTCAATATTTTTTATGTTAGAAATCACAACAGATAAATTGATGATAATAGTTTTTATCATGGGTCACTAATAGTAAAGTAGCATCAATAAATTTGGTACCAGGGATTAAACCTGGTAAACCTTTTTTACATTTTATTTAAAGACAGGGTCTTGCTGAGTTGCTTAGGGCCTCACTAAGTTGCTGAGGCTGGCTTTGAACTCAAGATCCCCCTGCCTCAGCATCCTGAGCCACTGGGATTACAGGCTCTTCAACATTATTGCCTCAAGTATGTAAGAGAATTACCTGTATTATTTTCTTTCATCACTAGAACAACATCCTGAATTAAGAAACTGAAACTTAAGAGATTGAAATATGAACTAATATAAAGGACAGAGCTTGTACCTGGGCAGTTTAACACCGAGGCCTGACTTTGTAGCACACCTGAAGGTGAATCCTGGGCCCTTCTGAACTTTATTGCCAGGAATATCTATCAAGTCAGAGAAATCATACAGGTGATCTCAATAGTGCTATGAGGAGAAGCTGGCAAAATGTGTGACCACCTATATAAACCAACCAAAGAGTGCCTGCCTGGTGCTACACTGCCCAGGGAACTGCAGACCTGAAGTGCTTGTGTCGTGATTTCAAGTCATGCCTTATAGTTTAGGGAACATTCTAACTCTCCATTCAGAAATTCACTGTGTCAGTGTTGCGTGTAATTTCTAAAATCTGAATTTCATAAATCTATATAGGACACTTATTTAAAAAGCATGATTAGGTTGCAGACTTTGATAACTTTTACAGGAAATGTAGGAAGATGGTCTTCTTGCAACAAGAAATACAAATATAGAACCACAATGCCACTTCTCAGCACATCACTAAAAAAATTCACAGAAATAAATGTGTATTCTCGTGGTGTATTTTCCTGACAGAAAAAAAGTATCTGAAAGACACATCATAGTATCAGCCCATAAAAGGTGCATAAATCTACACCTCTGGTTCTGCATCTTCAACAGTTTTGTTGACAAGAATATATCATACAACACTTTACCTCAAAATACCTGTTAACAATCAGCCTGCTCATCAATAATGTAGTCTAAAAGATATTGGTTTCATTGATCTACTTACCAAATTTTTCTAAAAAAGGTTGCTTTGCAAATAATGTCTTATATTAAAGTATTGATGAAAGAGAAAAAAGTCTACTACACAATAAGATCAAATAAACATTTATTTATACACTTTAGGGTTCTTCTTGCAAAGCATCATGTAGTAAACTTTAACAATATATTCTAATCCTTCATTTTGTTTCTTGGCTAAAAGTAACTATTACTATTTTCCTGATCACAATAATAGGCCACAACTTATATCCCCTTGCTCTGTACTATTAGCAATCACTTAGAACAGCAGCCTCTTCAGTTGAGTAGGTAAGACACAGCAGGGTTTGGAGAGAGTGGCCAATAATCAGCAGGTTTATTGGATGTGCCAGCAGGTAGATTATTTTAAAACTTGAACCTGCTGGGATTTTGTTCTCTGAAGAGTCTGTTTGTGTTTTTGATGTTGCTTTTGCTATATCTTTTGTAGTAGTGAATTCCACATTAGCACACACCATCCAGATATTCTGACACCTAGATCAGAGGGAGTTAATTACTCACCAGTTGGGGTCATTACCAGTGAGCTTGCACTTAACACTGGAGAAACAAGAATTGACAGTGGTAATTATGTGGTTGCAAGAAAACCAATCTTGGGACTATGTTTTCAGCATCTGGATTTATATACATTTATTTATTGTATCAGAGTTGGCCAATTCAAGGAAAAAATATCTTTAGATGCAAGAAAAGTGGTAAATTAAGTTGTTGACACTGGAGAATAGAGAAAAAGAATAACTGAATGCTTTTTCTCACTCCTGTAACTTCTTATGCAATATTGAGCCTGACTTTGTTATTTCACTAGCTAATACCTGTACTTTATTGAGGTTTACTGGGTATTAGGCACTGCGCAAGATTATAGCATACCTTATGTCTGATCCTCACAATAATCTATTTAGGTAGTTATACGTTCTCCATTTTACAGCTGAGAAAAGTGAGTCTAGGTTAGTCTAAGCAACTTTCTCAGCACATCCTAGTTAGCAGGCAGTTAATCCAAAATATATGATGGTAGAGAATGTTAATCAATTTTAAACAGTCTGCCACAGAGTCACAATATTGCTGTTCCATTATATAATAAACTCTTACATTGTTTTTGGAACAATATAAAATGATTTCATGAAAAGGAAAACTCAACTACACTTGAATTAAATAATAAGGTATTTGTTAGCTGAAAACCTAGAAAATTCAGAGTCAGGGTTTGACATAAATGCTTACTTAGCATGATTACTCAAGTCCCAGTTTTCTTTTAGCACTCCATTGTACCATCTAAATTTTTTTCTTTATCAAAGCTATTGCTGAAAACATACGATAAATGTTAACAGTAAACCAGGTGCATAAGCTTTCAGATCCAACAAAAAATAAAGGAGAACTTTGCTACAACCATCTAAGTTCTGAACATTGCACTAATTGAGCATCTCTCAACAAGTTTGTAAACCAAATCTATGGACTAATTGCTAGGACATTTCTACATATCACTATGCAAAGGAAATGGGACTGAAAAACCTATATGTAGGATAGGCCCTGGTCCAGAAATTAGAAAAGCTTTTGTGTTTTCAAGGAACTCCCCAAAAGCCAGTGAGACTGAGAAAAAAGCAACTGTAGTGAATGCTTAAAAAGGCTGGAGATATTGACAAAGGGCAAATCACATGAAGTCTCACTGACCAGGTTACAATAATTAGGTTTTATTCTATGTGTAACAGGTAAGTATACATAGGTTTTAGACAAAAAGACAAAAAAGGGAATATAATCTAGAAAGTATTTAAGCTGGATTTTTTTTTTTTTTTTAACTGGGGATGAAACCCAAGGCTTTGTGAATGCAAGGCAAACACTTTGCTGCTGACCTACACCCTGGTCCTTAAGCTGGATTTTGTGTGAAGATGATTTCTGGAGAACAGGAGCAGAGACTTTTGTGAATAGTACCGAACAAAGAGTCAGTGAACTAGAGTCATATCAGTGGAGACGGAGATTAATAAATGGACCTGTAGACAGAATCAACAAGTCCTACAGATACCTTTTTATAAGATGCTTGAGTGAACAATATTCTTAAGAAATTGTATCTGAGTAGATTACCTGACTAACTTTTTTCAGGAGTTTTGGGGTGGAAAACTAAAACTAAATAGCAACAACAGAGAAAATAATTAAAATAGACAAAACTATTTGCTGTTTTCGAATTTCCCCATTAAATTGATTAATAAAACATTAAATTGATTTTGAAGGAGATTACATTGAATTTTAAAGAATTCTACTGCTCAGTAGATGGATGAAGTCCTGACTCCTGGCATCATTTCCGGGGGACATCATACTTGGTGTCCCCAGGGGTTTCTATGTTCACATGTATTTTCTTCCTGGAACACTGCAGCCCATCTCTAAGAAAACCAGTTATTGCTGGTCAATGGCCCTATGCTAAGTAGAGACTGAGAAATCCATGTTGTTAAAATGTATGAATTTCCAGTGACGGTATCATCTCCATAAATAGTGTGTGGTATTTAGGGAGAATAGTTAGAGTCATAGTTCAGTTGTGTTTAATCATTTCTGTGAAAAACATTAAGGCTATTAATTGTTAAACAATAAGTTACTTTAAATCTTTTGGGGTACATTTGCTGGTCATCATTTACAGGATCATCATTCAAGGGGTTTATAGGATAATTAGGATTTTGGAGACAAGATAATTTTTACTTTTGTTTTCTTTTTCTTGGAGACACAGAGACATTTTCCCATATCAAGTTAACTTGTTGTCTCAGTGACCTCTAATGTCATTGCCCAAAGTGAACATTCACCACGAAGCCCAAGATGCCCCTGGAATGTGTGGAAATCTTTTTACTCATATGTTTGAAACTCTTCTATATTCCTTTATACTAGAAATTAGGGCTCTGCATCAAGTAAACAGCATTGACATCTTCTAAAAACACCATGGGAATATACCCTTAATCAGCAACCTAAAATATATGCACTCCTACTTTATGTTACAAAATAAAAACAAGCATAAATACATCAAAAGATTCATTTTAATAGCTACCAGTCAAGGAGACTTATTTCAATGTAATCCCTTGAACTTTTCATCTATATTCTGAATTTTCTTAATTAATGAAGGTATATTATTATAAAATAGAATATTTAAATCACACTGTAGTATCCCTTCCATAACTGATTATATGACTTTTGACAGAGAAACATACAATCTCTTTGCAGAATGGAACTTAATTTTGTAAACAAATGCTCCTATTAATTTTGACATTTCCATTTTTCATTTTCAGGATCTTTTAGTACTTTGGGCAATAAATCACATTATGCCCTTCAAAAGGACCTATTAGAAGACTGTATTATAGGGTTCAGTTAAAGGATAAAACTGAAAAAAATGGTGTTACTTACAAATGTAGAGTCTTGAATTCATATTTTCTATTGAAATATAAATTTCAATAGCATATGGAAATATTGCTACAGAATTAGCTAATCTTGGAGAAACTCAGTGCCATATTTCCTTCTCAAATCCTAAAGTTGCCCAGAACTTAACAGCATGTTTTATGAAATTATTTCTGCCTTTAATTTTTAATAACTGATATATAACTTTAAATCCATTGCAAGAACAAAATCATAATTTATTTTTGTAGTAGCCACCAAAAATTTTTGCAGGAAAAATTATACAAATATGAATAAATAAAATGATTGAATGAGTTTTCAAAAGATTGCTATCATCTGAGCATTTGAATCCTAGAAACCTAAGTGCCATTTGCATAGAAACAGTTCATTTGTGTTGCAGTGTACTTGGGTTAATGAGAGAGAATATTCCAGAAGTTACTATTATAGCTATCATCCTATCATAATATTTTAAAAAGCATAACAAAACTAAACATTCTATTTGATAGAGTGTTGCAATAAAAATAATAAAAGTGAATCTTTTTTCTGTTATGTTGGCTTATAAATTAAACAACAGGGTTTTGAAAACAGTACTGTCTCTCTTAAATATGAGAATTAATTTCTAAAAAGGTTGAGAACATAGAATTCACTTTATATCATCAATAATATTCAGTCCTATTCTCATTTGCAGACTCAATGAAATGCTCATTTATATGTAGTAAAGTTTAATGCTGAAATGTTAATTTTTCATAGAGACTGAAAAAAAGAACAAACATAACTCCTCATTAAGATAATTTTCTTAATAAAAATGAGTTACTTTTTTTTCCCTTATGATTCTATCAGGTGTGATCACTGGAACAGCTTACAATACAGTAAAGATATCCCCCTGCAAATCCTATTTTATTTTTTATTTTCTGAATAGTGAAGAATCATCAGTTAATAACATTTCAGCATCCTGAGGGGACAACTATAGCTAACAGAACAATGCCACAGGTTTTTACCATTACAAAAAAATTCCAATCTTACTGGTATATTAATCAGTGTTGTAGTCAATGAAGTTATGTGAATTTTAATTACAAAACAGCTACCAGATATTTTCTATTGAACATTACAGTGAATTTCAAATGAAGATTGTCTTCAAACATAGATAAAAAATACTGTTCAGATAATTTATGGTCAGGAAAATTGGGATTCTATTTAAAATGTAGTTTGGTAAAAAATACAACTAATTACGATGAATGGTGCTACAGAAAAAAAAGGGGGGGGGACAACAAAGAGAATAACATATTCTTAACTCATCTGAAGACTTAAGAAAAAAGGAGAAAAAAGAAAACAGATCATTATTTACTAAATTAAAAATCTTCATAGATTCCATTCTTGCCATCAATGATAGTTTGTTAAAGATACATTTTGCCAATATAAACCCTGGAAATATGGGGGTTTACCTACTTGACAAGGAACAACATGTTCAAACCACCATTTCACTTGATAGTCAAAGTCCATTTGAATAAATATCTTCATTTGCCCCTGAATATAAGTATACAAAAAATATACAAAGTCCAAAATTCTTTTTCATGTATTTCAGGCTGACATTTATTGAACACCAACTTGGTGCCATGATTGATCTATTACATTCCCAATAAAATTTTATTGGAAATCATTTCTGAATGAACCATTCTGTTCAATTTCCCTTGAGTTATCCTACTAGTATTTATAAAACACTTGACTTGTGGGCCTCATGCCAGGAAAAGTACACAGGATACATCAGTGATTTAAAAACCATAAATCATGTCCCTTGCTTTATTACTATTAGTGTGCAAATAAATTAATACGCTGAAAAGATGAAAAAGTGAACCTGTAGGAACTTATAATAAATTGCTTGATTAGTAATCAATCAATTAATTAGTATTCAATAAGTGGGAAAGCACATTCTTTAAAGATATCATTCCAAGAGAAAACAGAAGAATCAGGTAAGTTGATGGAAAGTAGGAGGGAGTCATAATCAGGAACTGGGACTAGCACATACAAAAGCATATTCTGAGAGAAAACAAAATAACCCAAAGGAGAACTAGGGTTGCTACAGGAAAGGAGCGGGTAGTGTAGATGGGCAGAGCTTTGAAACGGTTGATTTATGAGTCCTGTCCCTAATAGCAATAAGAAGCCATTGAACTCCTTTATGTATCAGTGTGACATGGGCTTATTTGCTGACTTAAGATATTATACTTCATTTATAGAGAAACTATAAAAGATAAACCCCAAAGTTGTTAGATGAGGGAATAAATGATGGTAATTTAAAACTTGGTAAAATTATGAGAAATGTTCAAACTTGGGAGATTTGTAAGAAGATCATATTCATAGAATTTTCTGATGATGTGAATAGCAAATAAAGGCAAGGCCAACATTGTACATAGGTTCCCAGCTTACACGCCTGATGGATAATGGTGCTGTTTTTGAAGAAAGACCGTGGAAAAGGACTAGGTATATAGCTAAAGATCAAGTTTGTTTTTACTTTATTGTGTAATAGAACCTTGGAGATATCCAAGAATCAATGTTAATTAGGTAGATATTCATTAATCTGAAATTAAAAGGCAATCAGTTAAGATATGTTATTTTTTGACAAATCTATTTGAAAGTCATACATATGGAAGAAATAACGTAGCAAAACTGTCCACCTTTAGATAACTAAAGATATCCTGAGATCCTGAGATTGAGCCTTGAAAAACATCTAACATTTCATTGTGGATTGTGAGTACAATCTGGGGCATTTTGAAAATAAGATAGAAGGAAACGTTTCAAAAGGAGGAGGTGCTCAGCAATAATATATTTAGTGACCTGCAAACCAATGGTTACTTTGTAACAATTTGGGGGACTAAAAGATTGGTGGTTCAGTGATTGGGAGATTGAAAGAGAAGAATAAGAAAGAAGAAGGAGGAGAAAAGCTGAGAAGAATGGAGGAACTTTAGATTATGTAGAGGGAAATGGGGGGGTGGGGATATGAAAAATGGTAGAATGAGACAGACATCATTACCCTATGTACATATGTGATTAACAAGAATGATATGACTGTTCATCATACAAAACCATAGAAATGAAAATTTGTACCCCATATGTGTACAATGACTCAAAATGAAGTCTGTAAAAATAAAAAAGAAAAAGAAAATTTTTAAAAGGCAGTACATCTAAGTAGCCTTTTCAGAACTTTTTGCAGAGTAAAAAAAAGAAGCTGAGTCTGAAGAAATATAGGAGGACAAATAAGATTCCTGTTTCATTTTTGTTTTCCATTTTAATAGGTTACACTTGAGTTGATGGATGGAAATGAGATCATGCCATTTAGGGTAAAACATGGGGAATAATAAGAAAAAAAACATAAAAAAAGATATTGTAATAAGAAAACAGATGAGATCCAAAGTAGAGGTGGATTATTTTTGAACAGGAGAAAGAGTTTTCATGTAATATGTGAAAGGAGGAGAAAAAAGGAGCCATTGAAAATGGCTTGACTAATAACACAAGCTAACATTTAGAAACTGAAAGAAATAATGAAGCACAAAAAAGATTTTTCTTAACCAAGGTCATCTTTAGAGAAAGTGAGAAATTAAAAGATGGACATATTGGAGAAGAGTAGGAGAGAGTTAAATAAGACATTGAGAAGAGAGGCAGTGAGTTGGTGGGAAATGTAGGACTGCAGAACAATGCTGGAGAGCCTTATAAAGGTTGGAGGTTGAAATTTTATAGTGGAAAAAAACATCTGTTCTATTGAGTGAAAATGCCATGCAATAATTGGATGATCTGGATCATTACTAGGAAAATATTATTTGGTTCAAAGAAGATCTAATTTTCCAATATAGACTTGACTAAACTTCAGAGAGGTAAAGGATATTTATATATAGCAAATACATTCTTGAACAAATGCATCATGAAATCAATAGAGCTGAAGAGGAAAGAAATGAAGGAGATATCTAATGAAACTGTATTGCCACAACTTCAAGTAAATGGAAATACTAATAAAGTAAGACAAATTATAGAGAGTTGAATAAGCCTTAAAATAGTAGACATTGGCAGTGATGTAGAATTTTTGAGCTAATAATATTTGAAGATTGATCAGGTAATGAAAAGAATCAAAATGTGACCATGGGAGCGAGTGACAAGTGAAGAGAAAAGAAACTCATTAACACATTTTAAGAACTGAGGAGCTCTAGAGGGGGACACATTGTGCACATGAGTATCGATGTCAATCTGTATGAAGTTAGGGCATGATGCAAACAGAAACACCTAAACGAGTTGCCCAAATCTAATGGTCATGAAGTAGAAATTTCCCTTCCCTTCTCTTCCCTTCTTTTCTCTTCCCTTCCCTTCTCTTCCTTTTCCTTCCCTTTCTTATCCTCTATTGTCTTTTCTTTTGCTTTTCTTTTGAAAAAGAAAAAGAATTTCTAGTAGTTGTAATTTCCCAACAGAGACTAGGAATGTCAATTCTGTCTCTTACCTATAAATCGTGAGGTTTACTAAAATAAAAACAAACAACAACAACAGCCCCCCCCCCCCCGTCATCTGATGAACTCTTTTTAGGTGAAATGATATTTTCAGAAGGAAGTCTTATTTCTGTTAAGGAAAGCAATTAAAAAAAGTGAGTCAAAAGGAGATAAGGAAAGTTTGCACAAATGGTATGAAAAAACAGCAAAAATCTTCAGGGTCTAATTCAGAGATAAATTAAAGGTGGGATGCTTGAAAATTAAATTTCAGTAACCCTTTGAGCAACAAGGAGAAGTATATATTGTCTTAGTTATCAAGGGCAATATATCAATGCTGAAATATAAGGGAGAATATATCAACATATATCCAGAATAAGTGAAAGAAAAAGTATAAATATATAATTGCTTTCTACAAAAACACTATGTGTGGTTTGACATCAAATGAGTAAAAGTGTAATGAATAGACTATTATTTTGGCAAGGAAAATATTGTTGAGGGGTTGTGGGAGATAAGAATTCTTAGCTTTGTTTTGTATTAGAAATGAACTAGATGTACTTGCCTTAAAGACAAATGAGCACAGCAAAAGGAGAGAGTGGGGAGACAGGCAGACAACAGGCAGACAATTAAATTTAAATTTCAGGGAAAGCATTCTGAAAATAAAGTGTAGGAGAGATTGAAAATTGAAATGTTGAGGATTAAAATTTCAGTTACAAGACAGTTGAAATAGTCCATCCATTCACTCTCTTTAATTCCTACTTATAGTTCTAGACATCCAAGCAAGGATCCAAAATTTGGGTTCTGTATAATTTATTCAGTTCTAGGATCATAATTTCATGTTATTTTTGATATAGTGGTTAGTAAAAGAGACTGATTAAAACACAAAATGATCAGTGCATTCATCTAGCAATTTATTATGTCTTCCTTAGATGCTATTCAAGCTTTTTAAAAATTCTTCTCTGGTATGATACGTTGAGTGATTGTTTCCAATATTGGTTTCCTCTCTGGAGTAAGAGTTATAGCATTTTTCATTTTCATGTATTTTTGCATGATTCAGAGGAAGTAAGGAATATACTTCAACCCCCATTGACTTTGGGCTTTGTATTAGTAGCTTTCATTGATATGAACAAAATACCTAATAAGAACAACTTAAAGGAGTAATGGTTGATTTTGGCTCATAGTTTCAGAAGTTCAGTCCATGATCAGCTGACTCCATTGCTTTGAGCCATAGATAGAAGATCATGGCAGAAGACATCATGGAGGAAGACTCTTTAGCTCTTAGCTGCTAAAAGAGAGCAGGGGGAGAGGAAGAGGAAGAGGAAAGGAGAGGAGAGGAGAGGAGAGGAGAAGGGAAGGGAAGGGAAAGGAAGGGAAGAGAAGAGGAGGAGGAGAAAGAGAAAGAGAAAGGAAGGAACCAGGGAGACAAGATATAATCCCCAAAGGCATGCTCCAGAGACTTCTTTCATCCTTCCATGCCCCACCTGCCTAGAGTTACCATTGAGTTAGTCCATTCAAATTATTAATCCATCAAGTAAATTAATCCATTATTTGGGTTACAGCTGTCATATTCAATTTTTTTCACCTATTACATTAACACAGGAGCATTTTTAGTGAGGGAACATCAAATATCCAAACCATTATAGGCTTATTCTGTAATTTTTTTTTAACCAATAAACACTAAAAGGATGTAGGTATGGACTATTTCTGAGCTGAGAATTTAAAAGATGTTGCAGGTTTCCATTTGATCTTGAACACTTGCCCTCTGCCCTAAGAACAATTCAAACTTGCTTCTACTTTCAACCTGAGCCCTCAAATGAAAATATAAGGAAGAGACCTGAATATTACTTACATACCAGAGGCAGGCCCAACTGAGCCAAATCCTCCCAAACTCAACAAATCTAACATACCCCAGAATAAAAGCACAGCAGATTAGTAGCTAAGAAGTAAATGTTTATTGGGGTAAACCTCTGAGCTTTGTGCTAGTTATAGAGCATTACTGGAGCAAGAACTTAATATTATTCCTTGGTTTTTACCTTTTTAGACAGATGCATACATAGATACCTATTTATCTGCATATTTTAAAATTGTACATATGGCTATATATTTTGAAATTATGTATACAGATAATCTCTGATTTACTATGGATCAGTTTATAATTTTCAACTTTCTCATCATGAGTGATATCAATTTAGCACAAACCATATTTAAAATTTTTAATTCTGATCTTTTCCTGGGTTCATAGTAGGCAGTTACTAAAAATTCATCCATGATTCCAAGTGGCAGCTTCAAGGCTCCTCTCCCACTCAGTCACAGGACCATCTGAGTAACCACCTATCTTTACAATGTATATGTTGCTAGACTTTGATGTTCAGTAGACTAGATGTATTAAATGCATTTCTGACTTATGGTATTTTCAATTTATGGCTTTATCTGATGTAACCCTATCATAATTTGAGGATCATCAGTACATAACTATAATGCAGTCTCTCTCTCTCCACACACACATAAACATACATACACACTTGTCAATTTTTTATTTCTGTGACCAAAATACCAAACAAGAACAAATTAGAAGAAGAAAAGTCTATTTTTTCTCATGGTTTCAAAGGTCTCAGTCTTTGGTTGGCTGACTCAATTGCTCTGGGGACAAGGTGAAGCAGAACCTGATGGCAGAAGGGCATGGGAAAAGAAATCAACCAGGAACTGAGAGAGAGGTATGTGACCCTCTTGGACTACGGCTGCAGTGGCCTGTGGGTGCCTGTGCAGCCAAGCAAGGTAAAACAAAACCTGGAAAAACAATTTCCTAGGCACCCCTGTGCAATCTATGTGTCCCATGGTTTCTTAAATGAGGTTTCACTTTATACCCTTGAGCCCACCATGAGTGTGGTCTTGTTGATTTCTGAGATGCCATCAGATTGTCGTTTTGTTTTCTCTGTGCAAAGCACTTACTGTCTCTTTAGTGTTACTGATGTGTTCAGCAAACACACCTTCCTTGGCCCCAATTTTATAGGCCCTATTCTGGCCAAACTGCAAGTTTTAAAAATTCTTTCACTTTTCTCTCTGCTCCCAATTCTCAAATTAAATGTGGTTAAAAGCTCTATTAACACCCATACCACCAACTAAATGCTGCCTTGAAATTTCCTCTACCAGATTAATTAGTCTCTGACCTTTAAATTTATCCTCATATGAAGTCTCAGGACATGGACAAAATATAGACAATTTTTTTGGCCATGATGTAACCAGCATAAATAGCTTCTAGTCCAGTTCCCAACAGAGTCCTCATTTCCCTCTGAAACTTCATGAGAACAATTTTTACTGCCCACATTCCAATAGGTATTCTGGTCTTCTGAGCTCCATTATAATTGACCAGTTAGCTCTGCTTAAAACATTCTAAGGCTTTTCTAGCCTGCATCTCCAAACGTTTTTCAAACTCCTCCCATAAACCAGTTCAAAAGGCTTGTGAACCACATGGTCAGTTTAATCAAAACATCAATCCCATCCCGGTGCCAATTTCTATGATAGTAAGCTTTTTTTCACTATGACTAAAATACCTGACAAGAACAACTTAGTGGAGGAAATTATTTTGTCACATGGTTAAAGAGGTCTCAGTACAGAGAGTGGACTCCATTGCTCTGGGACCAAGGTGAGGCAGAACATCATGGTGGAAGGGCATGGTGGAGGAAATCTCTTCAGCTTATGACAGCCAGGAAATAGCAAAAGAGTTTCAGGTGCCAAGAACAGAATATGAGCCTCTAAGTAATTTCCCCCTCTTAGCTACTTCCTCCAACCATGCCTTACCCGCCTATAGTTACCACCTACTTAGTCCATTCAAACTTGAATGGACTGATTAGGTTGTAGCTTTCAAAATATAATCATTTCACTTTTAAACAAAATAAAACAGGTTCTTTTGGGGACACCTCATATCCAAAGGAAAAAAATATATATATATGGTATATATACCACAAATATATATGATATATATTAAAAATATGACATAAATATATATTCTATATAGAAAAAATATATATGATATACCATATATATATGCCATGACAAATATATATCTCCAAATATGTATTTATATATTTCTCTTCCTAGATGTTGTTGAAGCTTGTTTTGTCAGAATATTGGTAATGTATTTCTTTACCTCTTTTATAGTGGGTAATCACAAAGCCTTATAAAAATAGATAAATAAGTACTTTTTTGATTAATTACCCCAAAACATTTGTGCATCTCTCAATATTCTGCTTTAAAGTCTCTATATTATCCTCAAACATGTTTCATTTCTCTTTCTCCACATGTAAACATTTTTTAAAAAATTAATCAATAAATTATTTCACTGTTAATTTCCACAGGTCTATTCTACAAAGACAATCTGCTACACAATTGTTTATTACCCAGGTACTACTAACAAGAATGACTTATCTAGAATAAAGAAATGATGATGCTATTTCTCTTGAAAAGGGTATATTATCCAAGCCAGGGGAAATGAAAAAACAATATACTTTATACTAAAATCAGTACATTATTGATTCCCTAAATTACTGAATCTGAGCCACATTGTACGTCTTAAAAAATTCTCCAAAATATGTTTCAGAAGATTTCTATGTATTCTAATTTGAAATAAGCTACATAATTATCCCTTCTGTTATATAAAATTATCATTTCACTATTATTATTTTTTTAGTACCCAGCTCATTAGCTGCATGTTCATGGTGGTCATTGACATGGACTTTATTGGTAACAGTGAGAAATTTTTTCTCTTGAGTTTGATGAAGTCTAACTGTGAGTCACTCATTTTTTCCTAACATAAGAGTGACTGGAATGGATTAAAGGAAAACTTCAGACTTTAAGAAATGTTTCACAATTGCTTCTTTCTGACCTGAAGACATTGATATATGACTTCTTAGATGAAAGAAATTTCCTGTTCTCTCTGCTCATGGATTGAATGCTTTTTTTTATTTGAAAATATGAGTGGTTAATGTTAGCCTTCCATAGCTCTGACACCTTATTTGAGATTAGTGATGGTCAAAACTTCAGATACTTGTTCTCTACACTTTCAATTGCCTAACTTTTCTGAAGTTCTGTGTAGTTATTCCTTGTGCTTTCATCATCATCCATGTCATGATAAAGAAGAGAAGATGTTGAACTTTCCATTTATTTTCATAATTAAAGGAAAAAAAACTGCTAATAAAAACTCCTATGAAATTATGGTATAAAAAGACCACTGGTAACGTTGCTTTTTCCATTAAAACAACATATAGAAGAATTATATTTACACAGTTATTAGGACTCCTACACCTTACATTTTGATATTTAGCTGAACAGGAAGGAAAGGCTAAATGATATGTAGGATCAAAATTTTAATGAACAATCATGACAAACTTTGTAGATGTTTACAACTCTGAGATAAAATCCTCATAGGGTTGCACTTTGCCCAGATAGAAGGAAATCATAGATAGACTGTGTTATGATTTACTGGAGTTAATGTGGTACACCAAAAAATCATGTCCATGGTACCATCAACTGTGTTGATAGAGTTTTATCACCTGAGTTGATAGTGTTTTCTCCCAGGTGAGTGTCCACTTTCCCTTCAAAACTACACAATTTTTTTTTTTTTTTTGAATGGGGACACTTTTGAAAACAAACCAGCTCTTCTGGGCAGAGAAATCTTCATTTTTCTCAAGAACTATGCTTCCTATTTGAACTAAAGCCTGTTCAAAATATAAAGCTAGTTTAAACAAAGAGAAAATATTGATTATTTAGTATGTTCCATGGTTTTAAGTTGTACCATTGTATTAAAGTAACCCAAATTATGATAACAAACAAATCGAATATATGGCAGTTTAACTGTAAGAGTGGTTTTTCTTATTTATATGCTAGTCCAAAATAGAGGTTCCTGGATGGCAGGAAAGTTTCATTTTATGTTGGGGTTCAAATGCTCAAGCACATTTCACCTTGTGACCCCATATCTCTTAGGACTCCAGGAGTATCTGCACCTACATGACTGAGGAAATTGTACTGAGGTTGGTGATAGGAATTTAGGATGGTGGTAGGAAGGCACCTACATCTTAAAAGTTTTGGTTCAACCTAATACTACTAAAATAGAGTCATCTTTTAAGACACATTGAACTTTTATGGAAGCTCTACTGCATCCACCTACTAATGCTTCTGGAAATAAATCACTTGTTATTCTTAATGTAGAAACAGTTCTGGAAGGGGAAAGATGGGCTCTCTTTACTGTACTGGCACATCTTGAGATGGTTCATCTCTAAGTTTCTCTAGAAGAAAACCTATGTCTATCTCCTAAGGCTGTTGGTTTCTAGACATGGTTTTGTTCTGAAGGTTAGGACCTTGTAATATTTGAGAAACTTATACAGAATTGTCTCAACAATTTTTCATGACCACTTTCTAATTAGATGTTGGGAGAGGCTCTCCCTGAGACTAAATATTTTGCATCTCTTTACTATTATACAAGTTTAGTTTTTTGGTTTGATTTGAAATCCTGGGGATTGAACCCAGTTGCACTCTAATACAGCCACATTCCCAGCTCTTTTTATTTCATTTTGAGAGAAAGATTTATTAAGTTGTTCAGACTGACCACAAATTTGAGATCCTTCCACTTCAGTCTCGGAAGTAGCTATAATCACAGATATGTGCCAACATACCTGACCTGTTAAGCAAGTTTAGGACATTAAAAGGCTAAAAATTGTATGTTAAAAAACACTAAAGCTTCAAGTCATGGTTTCTTTGAAAATAAAACCTCCTAAAATATTCAGTAGGCTTCTAATGCATATATTTCTAGTTTGTTCCTTTGACTCGTAATCATATGCAATGTTCAGTCTTATATTTAGTTTTTGAGTCTGTTTTATTTTTATTTACTTGTTCTATACTTGGTTTTTCCTCATTGGTGTTTTCTTCAGAGCTACTTAGTAAGAAAATAGTCTTGAATGCTTGGCTAATTACCTTTCGACTGATCTTGGCTGCATCTTGACAGGCCACTGTCTCAAAGCCTCTTCCACTCATATATTCAGTTTTGTTGGGTCCAGAAACGTTTGTCATCTCAAATTTGTGAATTTGGAGTATGTTTTTTATTTTAGATAATAAGTCAATTTTTCTTGAGCTGATCTTTTTGTTTTTCTACAAGGAGCTAAGAGCAAGAAACAGATATTAGCAGCTAAAACACTAAGCCTACTGAACATTTTGCCTGGGTTCACAGTGTACAAACTAAAAACAAGTATCAGTAGGTAACTTCAGGTGACAAAGAATGTAGTTGAAAGAATTGCCCTGGTTGGAGAATGTATACATCATAGGCAGCAAATCTTAAAATCTTGATTTTAAGCTCCTAGGTGGTAAACAGGCTGCTTCCCTGTTGAGAGGTGGCTCTCTTTCCTATGTCCTCACATTGTGGAAGGGACAGAGAATCTCTCTGAGGGCTTATTTTATAGGGACACTAATCCCATTCAGGAAGGTTTACCCTCATTGCACAATAACTTTCCAAATGCCCTGCTGGCAGAAATCATAAGACCGAGGGTTAAAATTTTTACATATGAATTTTGGGAGACATAAACATTTAACCTATTATAACACTCTACCTCCCAACTCTGGGATATAATCTGCATTATTGGGATTTCACAAAAGAAAAATTGGGCATTACCACACTGATTATCTAAAGTTAAAAAAGTATGAAAAACAATCTAATTAGTATGAATTAAAACCCTGAACTGATTGCTGTATAAATACAAATATGACTATATTTTATGTAGAAAGAGAAAATGGAATATGAGCTTATGTATAAATATTTTGTACATAACTCAGTAGATGAGTTGCAAACTTAGGGAATGAGTACTCATACTGTTCTTGAAATTGAGGTGCTGAGAAAGATCTTAAACAGCATCTCCTAGGCTCTTCATTTTACAAAATAAAAAGGAAGTACATACTTTATACATATATGTTTATATAGTGTTTCTTTCACTGTATTGATCATTAGTCAATTTACTTACAAGTAGTTACATGTTATAGTATGGTGCACCCCTTGCAGAACAGGTGACAATTACAGATAGACAGCTGAGCTCCAGATACGCATGCCAATGACACAGACACATTTTTATGACACTTTTGAAATTCATATATGTAAAAAATTCTTCTTCAATAAGACGAAGTGATTGATTATATGTCTCAAAGATCTATATAAGTTTTAAAACTTTATAATTTTACCTGGAATTATTCCAAGTCTTTTTTAACTGGAGGAAATAATAACTGTGCATGGTCTCTTAACGGTTATTACTTGGGACCATGTCTAACAAAATAAAATGTAGAAATATTTCAAAGATTAATTAACTATGAATTTGTAATAGTTACGATGTTTGGAAATTGTCACATAAGCTCCTGAACTTGGAATTATTTTTAACCTGTGACTCTCAGGCTGTGTGACAAAAATAAATGTTCATTACCTCTGTAAGGACCCAGAATATTAATAGTAAGGTAATTAAACACTATCTTGTTCTAGTGTTTCCATGTATAATTTATTAACAAGTGAATTTAATATAAACAAATATAACTGGACTCCTATAGAAGTGCAAGAAGATAGTATGTTTAAATGCCTTGTTTCCTAACAAAAATTTTAAAGCACTCATGCTTTATATTTCTGTCCACTCTTTTTACTTCAGCAAAGTAGGAGAAATAATGAATACATTCTTAAGGAAAATATGTATGAAGTTAACTGAAATATCAATATAGCAGTTATTTAATAACTTAGAAAAATAAAATTTCAAAACCAGGCCTGGAGTTTATACTAATGACAATTACTTATCAGACCCTAATTTTGATTGTAATAATAAATCTTAGACTGAAATCATGTCTAGTTTCATTTTCGTCCACAAATGCTTTTGTCTAAAAAAATTCATGTAGTTTTAAATTTTCCAGTGAAATTCCATCATTGCCATAGTGATGGCAAGTGCAATTTTTCTAAAGCAGACTACCAAGACAATGTATGAGTTCTATGATTTCAACGGGAAAATAAGCCTGGGTGCTGTTGTGGGGCAGCACTCAATGCATCTTTTAAAATAAAATCTTCATATTGCTCTTCATTAGGTGACTGGCAAAATTGCAAACTTGCTCTTTGTGGAAACATTCTTAAGTTTTTAAAAATCATGCTTTGTTAATAAAATGCAGTTTGTTCTCATAATATGGAAAAGAGACATTTAATAATTTTTAATTCAACTAAGAGCACAGAATTTTGAAGCCAGACTCCCAATGTTCACATCTCTAAAAGAATTTATTGTATGAGCACAGGGCTTTTTATCACTTTGTGCTTCAGTTTCATTTATAATATAAGTATAATAAATCACTTAATAATATTTTTATAATAGGTACATGACAAAATATTCAAAGTGATTAGAACAGTGACTAGCACATTACTATAGTAAATACAATTGGTGTGTCTGAAAAGGGATTGCACATTAATATTTCTCAAATATTTTCATCAATCTGTGTCTTTTTTAAAATTTAAATTCTTGAATCTATGGAAATATAGATGTATCTAATGTCTCTTTATATTTAGAAAAAATTTCATTGAAAAGATAATCTACTTGTTGTAGGATTAGATCTCAAAATGACTAAAATAGTTTGCAAATCCAAATATTTTGTTTTATATCTACTTTCACTACTGAAAGATGATTCCAAGAGTAGTGGAGACCAGTTTCCCTGAACCTTTAAAAGACATGCAAAACAGTAGAAATTAAAAGTATAAAAAGTTTAAAAGTACTTATCAAACAATGAGAAAAAACACATATAAAGAAGACTTTTGAAATATCATTTAACTTAAAACATATTTTATTTTTACTTTGGTGTATAGTAGTAGTCTTAATATTATACAATGGTGAAAAAAGTTCTTTTAAGTTTACTCCTATTTTCTTTCTAAAACCATCACTGTTTTGAACACATTAAGGCCACATATAATAAAAGAAAGATTAATAATTTTTATGAAAATCTCTAAAAATATATGTAAGTACCACTTCTCTTTGAAGAACGACGTTACCTGTTTCTGTGGTTATATAGTATTTCCAGCTACTCAGAAGTCTGAGGCATGAGGATGGAAGGCTTGGAACCAGCCCCAGCAGTTTGGGGAAACGCTTAGCAACTTAGTGAGATCCTGTCTCAAAACAAAAAATAAAAAGGATTCAGGATTTAGTTCAGCAGTTTAAGCACCCCTGGGTTCAATCCCCAATACCAAAAGAAAAAAGAAAAACAATGGTGTTGGTAATTCATGATAATTTCTTAATGATGAAAGTCTACTTGAGGCAGTTTTTATTTTACTATTTTTTAATTTGATCCACACCCTAATAAACTCCAAGGTATCCTTCAGTTCTCTTTACAGACAGGCATGCCTTCTCCTACAATATTCTAATGGAGCTGTTTCTTTTGTCTTTTAATTTTTAAGACTAAGTCCAGTGAATGATAGGTAGTTCTACAGAATAATTATATCATGAATAAGTGCATTTATTATACTATTATACCCTGTAATCAAATTTAGTCATCATGATGATAGTTAAATGCAGGAGGATTAGATTTCTAGCAAAATTGAGGGAAGAGGTGAACATTGCTCTACCTTATTTACAGTTGTATCTTGAAGGAGCAGTTGCAATCAGTATAACTCTGGAACACGGGAGGGCTGTAACAGAATACTCATGTCAAAGGAAGAAGGACCAGAAAGCCTCAATGCTGTGAACAGGTGTATGCTCGGGGAGACTGAACATTCTTGACAACTATGTGAAAACACTAAAGGGAGGCCCACTGTTGAGGGTATTGAATGTCATGCTCAAGAACTTGGACATTATCCTGTAAGGGAACATGTTTGTGGGGCTGGTCACAGGACTTAATGAGGAACATGTGATTAGTGTTTTATCTTTATCTTTTTGCATAATATTTCCTGAAAACTATTTTTGAACTTAGCAGCATTCAGCTCAGTCAAGATTTGCCCCATAATATGTCCTAAGAGTCAATGCATAAACACACAGAGAGAAAACCCTTTAAATGATTTATAATTGTAAGACATAAAATAAAATATTGGCATTCCTTATATAGCTTAGTATACAGATTAAGAATAATTAATATTTATAAAGAGTAAAGGTTCTGGAAATTATTACACTTCTATACACATTAAAATTATTGCTTTCTGGTGCCTCTTTAGCAGGTGTTTGTTTCTCATTAAAAAAATATTACCAGCTAAACCATATTTCTCCTTGCAGGTTCTGAATGGGGATTTTATACACAAAATTCATTGATATCAAATTATGGGTAACATTTAACTGTCAGGGTTAACTACTTGAATTCAGCATTTCCTACAAAAATTTAGGTAAGAAGTAAATTTGTTCAACTAAAGCAATTTGTGTTCTCACAGCATCAAATGTACATAAAAATATACCTTAAAATCATATCTTTTTGTAGTTTGAAAATTATTACAGCAACATGGGCAAGAAATTAGCAAGCATTTTATGCAATCTGTGAAAATATCAGCTAATCTTATAATCAGACACATTTTTAAAATTAACTGTTGTCCTCAGAAAAAAATACATTCCACGCCTCTCCAGAAATTTATTATTTGGAAGTTTAGATAAATTGACCTTTAACTGTCCTTCTTTCCAAAGATTCCATGATTCTCTCTCTCTTTTTTTTGTTTAATTTTGCCATTTCATTATCTTTTTAAATCCTACTCTCATGAAGTGGTCAAAGAGCTCACCAACAAAGGTTTTCATTTTTCTTGACATTATCTAGTTTTCTATAAACTTCCCTATATTCATTTTCTAATGCAAATATCATCGTGTCCATAAATGAGTTTATTCCAAAGGAATCACTTAAGGTCACAAACAGGGCAACTAGCTCACAGCATTCTTAAATTTGTTCTATACAGCACTTGCAGTATATGCTGATGTACCTGGATTCTTATCACTGCATTACAACTTTCCATCTGTTTTCTATAGTTCACAATAGTTATCTGGCTCACCATTGTTTAATTTAATATACTTTGCTTCCAGGTGTTTTTTTTTTTTTTTTCCTCTACAGGTAGCTAATATATCTATGTCCATATTGCCTAGTGGCAAAATCATTTTGCATTTAATTTCTTTTTCCAGATTCTGGATACAGATGGAAAGCTCCCTTCCATTGCAACCATGCAAGAGACCATTTTGCTCAATAGCAACTTTTCTTTTTAAGAAGTTAATTCATTTTATATATTTGGCAATGAAAATTCTGTCCTTAAAAGTCTTTATATTCTTTCATTGTTTGGATTTTATTAACTTAGATCTGCATCTAAAATGTATTTTTTTCTTACAAAGTGAAATAATTCCAACTCTATTTAAATGATCCTATTTTGATTTTCCTTCATAATGAAAAATAAGAAATGAGGCATAGAAGTATTTGGGTAATGAACTGAATATTCGTTTAGTCCTTCAATAGGCAGTGAAATAATAAGACTCTTGTGGACCCTAGGTTATGTTTTAAAATGCTCATTATTGCTCTTTTCTTTAAAAAATTCTAACTAAATAGTTCTATTGAAGAAGTTATACTGTCACAGTTTACTAAACTTTAGGCTTTCTGCCACAATTTGCATCTCACATTTAACAAATTATTTGTTTTTAAAGAAACTGTGGTTCATTTTAGCTGCAGCTTCTATTAGCTTAGCTAAGACTTGGGAGTAGCCAGAGAAAACAGCATAGTTTGGGTCAGCCTGGCATTAGGTGTAGTCATGGTATCAAACCCATTCTAAATAACAAAGTTGGTGGATAGGGTAAGATATCTGAGAAAATGAAAAAAGCCAAGAAGTTTCTCAAAATTCAAACACAGGGTTCCTTTGCTATAAGTAACCATAGAAAAATACCAGGTCCAAGTGAGTAAATGAAAACGGAGTCATGCACTGTGAGATGGTTACAAAAAATGAACAGATTATTAACTGTATTATTGCTCTAATACTTTGCGTTAAGTTTCAGCATTAGAAGTTCCCATAAAATATGAATCGTCAACAAATACATGAAAAAAATGTTCATCATTTTTAGCAATTAGAGAAATGCAAGTCAAAACTACACTGAGCTGTACCCCATTTGTGTACAATGAATCAAAATAAATTTTAAAAAAAATAAAATAAAATGAAAAAAAAAAAAACTACACTGAGATTGCATCTCACTTCAGTCAGAATGGCAACTATCAAGAATACAAGTAACAGTAAATATTGTTAAGGTTGTCGGGGCAACCTACACTTGTACATTGCTGGTGGGACTGCAAATTGGTGCAACCACTCTGGAAAGCAGAGGAATGGAACCATAATTTGATCCAATTATCCCACTCCTTGCTGTGTATCCAAAGGACTTAAAATTAGCATATCATGGTGACCCAGCAACTCAATTCACAATAGCTGAATCTGAAACCAACCTAGATGCCCTTCAATAGATGAATAGATAAAGAAAATGTGTCTATATACACAATGGAATACTACTCAGCCATAAAGAAGAATGACTTTATGACATTTACTGATAAATGAAAGAATCTGAAGACTATCATACCACGTGAAATAAGTCAATCATGCTCAGTGAAATAAGCCTATCCCCCTAAACAAGAGTGAATGGTATCTCTGATATGTGGATATTAATACACAACAAGGGGGATAGAGGGAAAGAATAAAAGTTCAGTGGTTTAGACAAAGAGGAATGAAGGAAAGGGAGGGTGAATAGGAGTAGGAAAGATAGTGGAAGAGTTTTGACACAACTTTCCTACGTGCATATATGAATACACCACTGTGAATCTCACCATCATGTCCATCCACAGACTGGGATCCTAATTAGAATAAGAAATACTCCATGTTTGTACAAATATGTCAAAATAAACTCTACTGTCATGTACAAATAAAAAAGCAATTTACATGTAAAAAAGTATATTTAAAATATATATAAATATATGAGAGAATATATGGTTGTTAGGCTCCAACTCTCAACACTAGTGCCATAGAATGCATAACAAAACATCCAATCTCTTAATCTTATTTTGGCCTGGGAAATCTATCTTCTCATATCTTGCAATCATAATACAAATTAAAAAAATTATTTGTGCACTGTTACACTGTTGTCATAGGAAAGACACATGATGCAATTAAGAGGAAAGATAAGTTATATTACTCAAAAAACAAGAAAAGATTCTTATTAGCTAACTTGTTATGAAAAAATAAAAACTAAAAGCACATTTTGGTCTAATTTTGGAAATGAAATTTTTTAAATGTAATATAAAACATGCATATGAAGCATACAACTAAAGTATTATCACAGTATTCCTGGGAAATTAGAATTAGAAAACAAAAAATATGATTATAAAAAAAGATTATACAAAAACTCAAAAAGAAAATTATATTCAGACAAGTCAGAGGCCATTAGCAGTCAAGATATATTTTTGTTTAAGATACTTTGAAAAATTATGGAACAATAAATCATGTTGTTTACTCTTTTCCTAAAAATTCTATACCTTGAAAAAATAAAAGAATATAGAAAGTGCTACAGGCTTTTATACATTGCTGATAGGTGATAAAATTCAGGAAAGAATCCCTGAAGTTTCATATGATAAATTATAATAATAGCTTCTGTAAATATTTATTATATGAGATTTTACATTCTTTGAAAAATATTTACAGTTACTATCTGAATTTAAGTATTGCTTGAAGACACCACTTGATAATTCTAGTTATTCCTGCTCTTGGAAGTGTAAAATATTTCCAAATATAACTGAAAAACAATCTTGGAATCACAATGATATGAGAAGCATATAATTTGCCAATATTGTCAATGAAACACAAACTATCTTAAAATATCACTTATAATAAGGTTAATTTGCAATTTATATGAAATATTATGAAGACATATTTATAGCTACTGATTTGAAATTTATGTTTATTTATAATTAATCAGGCATCATTGAACCAGCAAATTTTAAGGCATGTAAAATAATATTTATAAAATAATATTTAAGTACAGTTGTACTTGGTATTTGCTGACTTTCAGTGACACACACAAAAAAACATAGCTTACCTTGGATGTTTCAATTTTGTTTTTATAGAAGTATACTTTCAAGGTCTTCCAGTCGTCCAGATATTATTTAACAATTTCTTGCTTCTTTCATATCTTTCATGTGAGTCTTCATTTTTACTTTTTCCTAGTGCCTTGTAGATATGAGGGCAAGTTTCATAACATGAAAGAATGATTTCTTTTTATAATAATTTATATTAATTCCACATGTTTCTACTCACTCTGTGAGTAATCTCGCGCTATTTTTCTAAACAAATGCACATGACTTAACAAAATTTTTGTATTTTATTTAAATTAATTAATGTAAGAGTTACATGACAAGAAGTTTTTATGATTTACACCTACTGATTAAATATACCTTTCTGAAAATAACAAAATTCTATGAAATAATAATGGTCTTCAGATAATTTGGAGTAAGTCACTTTTCAAATCAGCTTTTTTCCCCCCAAGTTGAACCAGTTACTTAGGGAGTATAGACAGACATAAAAAGTTTGAAAGAAAATTTTTATATAGTCACATTAAGTCTTTCTGTATCTATCTGGACATGAAATCAAAGGCAGACTCCTATTAGGTAAAATGGGATACAATAGAACTTATTTAAAATGATAATTTGAACAGTGGAAAACATCATTTTCATCTAATGAAACAAAGCAAAACTTTCAATAATTGGAAACAAGAATGAAAACTTTGAAATCATGGTGGTAATGTCCATCTCTATCCATGTAACAAAATTGAAAATGTGCACACCAATTTCAATTGAAACTATATTTTTAAAATATTGTAGAAGAACACAGGGCAACACATGCACAATTTCTAAAGTTTTCAGTGCTTTGTCATTCAAAAGCTATTACTCTGTTATTGAATCTAAGAATGACCTTCCAAATTCATGTTCATGTTGTAGTCAATGAAACAACCACTAATTCTTTAAAAACTAAAACAAGAACATTTTTATCATTCAGGCATTTAATTAGAACTTCAGAAATAGATTAATTGTAATTGGAAAAGTAATAAAATATAGTTTGGTATTTTTATAGGAATCTAAATTAGCATGGTTAATGAAGTTGCTTCACTTTTTGCTTTGTCAGTAAACTTTCTCCTTTCCTATTCCTTTGAAGTTGGAAAAGAACCCAAATAATCTGTAAAAGTGGATGATCTTATTTTTCTTTTAACCCCTTTAAACTTTCAAGGTCTATTAAAGCAAGTTTCATTTATGTGTAATAGCTTTGCTTTAAAATGAACTTTTATATCTTTTATATTTTTCATTTCCTTTACTTACCAGAAATATTTCATTTTATGTAACATCATTTTCTCCATCATTTTCACATATGGGTATATATAATTTTAAGTTGTTTCAATCTGTAAGTAAATAATAAGGTTGACTTGAATGATAGAATATATATAAAATGAATATATATAAAATGACCTGATTTCTTATTTAAAAATTCCTTGGATCAATAGCTGCTAATTCAGCTGCTTATCATTTTCATGAATTGAAAATGTATTTACCAATTATCTACTAAGCCCCATCCTAAGTACACATCATAACAAAAGGACAAACTTTTTTTCTGACTTCAGGAATGTACATTTGGTTTGGGATGAGTACTACCACATCATAAACAAGACAAATAAAATTATGCATAATCAAAACAACATCAGGTACAAATGTATGGTCTCATGAAGTAGAAGAGAGAATAGTGGTACAGGAGTGATGAGGGAATTCCTATAAATCAACAGGTTGAAGGAATCTGTCAAATGGCATGGTAGTAGATAAAATATGAATATAAATATTAAGAAGACAATAATTTGCACATCTGAAATAATATCATAGACAAAGGAATGCAAACAAATTCTGTGAGCTAGCTAAATCACAGCTGGTCTGAGGCAAAAATAGGCGACTTTTGACATAGAAGTAGAAACCAAAAAATTGCAGTGATTTGTGTATTATTATAATTGTAAATTACAGAAGTTTCTATAGCATTTTTGAACCTTGAATGATGGATGATGAAGCACTCTTCTTCTAGTAGAACCAAAGAAGGCTATAGTATAGTCTGGTCCTCAGGTAATCACATTCCAGCCCAGTGTGGCAGTGGCGCCCAGGGGAGAACTGAAAGAATCTGTGACCCATTTTGCAAGTAGATAGAAAAATATTGCTAAAGGGAAGCTTAAAGGAAACATAAAAATCAACGAAGAATCTCAGACTTTTGTTTAGGCAACTGAATTATTGCTAGCACCATTTGCAGAAAGCAGGAAGCCTGGGAAATCAAGGCGGTGGGGCAATAACCATGGGTGTCTTTGGAACATCTTGAATTGGACATGTTTATTAGTAATCTCAGTGGAGACCTCAAGTAGGCTGCTTGCATATGCACCTAGATTCCAGCTGCAAACTCAGGGCTGGAGAGGGACATCTGGTAGTTATTTGTAGACATGGGACTGCATGAGGTTAGCTAAGGAAGAGAATGCATACAGAGAATAAAAGTGGGTCTGATGACTGCCCTGAGCTAGTCGAATAGCATTAAAGGGATATCAGTTACCACACACAGAGATGGAATGGGCAATAAGGTAGAAGGACAGAGGATATAACAGAGAAAGCAGAATAAAGGGAATAAAAAGATTCAAGGACAGGAAGTTGTATTTTATACTGAACGTTGCTGAGACGTCAATTAAGACAAAAACAGAAGAGAAAAGCAACATTTGCCAAGATGGAAAATCCAGGTTTCTTGACAAAAGCGATTCATTATAGTAGCAGAGATGAACTGAGAAAGAAAGGGAAAAATGAAGTATATAAGTAAGGATAGACATCTCTTTCAAAATTTATTTATTTACTTATTTTCATGAAGGGAAGAGTGAAATGAGAGAACATTTAAAGAGGAATTTCACATCAACATAGTTAGGTGATGATAGGTGAAACTTTAGATGCATAATGAATTAATAAGAAGCATAATGGATATTGATAAATATTTTTTATGGTTGAAACTACAGTAGTTTTGTGTGTTCATGGGGAAAAAACAATAGGGAGAGGCTATTCATGAAAGTTACAGGAGAAAACAAACCTTTCAGGAACAAAGAATTTATAAAACTATAGGACAGAGGTGAATGCATGAGATAGTTGGAAATAAGTAGAAAGAGGGCTGAGAATTAAGGAGCCTTGGTGGTAGGAGGAATATTCCTAAACAGTACAGTGGAAAAGTTGAGATGGTGGAGAAGGGTGCTAAACGGGTTAAGAGAAAACAATATGTAGACCACTTTTGACTTAAAATCTTAATGACGGATGACCTGGGAAACTAGGACGTCAGTATTAACTCAGAAAATCCAGGAAATTAAGTAGTATTAAATATTTCTCAAACATTTTCAAACTATACATGATGAAAAATTACTTTTCCCTTGCATCATACAAGAATAATAGTACAACAAATAAATTTTTAAGATGATCGTATATGTGAATGCTATTAACAATGGCAGTTTCTATAAATGTTTGCAGATACTGTAATTTCTGTATTATAGATGACCCAATACAAAAATTTTCCAATAGATGCAAGTTTGAGAAACATACCTTTAGTAAGACTGTTTTAGACAAGTGTAATTTAGAAGTGCTCTAATTTTTTGTGTGTGAATCTCACAGTAATAAATTTTAGATAAGTCCCAACTCATTTATTATGACTCAGAAAATTTATCTTATCATAAGCTATGTTCATGTACTACCATGCTAATTAATATATTATATAATATTTAAACAAAAAAACTGGTACTAATTTAAATAGACCTATAAAATAATTGATGAGAAAATGACAAATCATAATGAAAAGTAAGGTAGTCATAAAATTTAATTCAAAAGGAAACCGGTACTAATGATAACACAGATGACTCTGGATTTAGAAAAAGAAAATTGCTGAGATTTTATGTCATTGCACTCTTAAGCAACATTCATGAAATTCCATTCTGATTATGTTAATGCAAGACTTCAAAACACTTCTAATCTACCACTTGACTCAGGTTATGTAGATCCAAAAGCTGAGAAGTTTTGCTTCCTCAGCAATGAGTACTACTGTACTTGCCATACCTGTGTATTTAGGCAAAGGCTGCATGCGCTGTGGAGCTCGGAATGGAGTGGTGGGGTTCCTAAAAGAATGCAGTGCAAGTCATGGGAGTTATAGAGTGCTGACAATTCATGCTTTATAGAAATCATACTTTGATTAAAAATAATATGCTAAAGAGGAAGCATGGAAAACCATATAGGAATGAATTCTATTGAGTCTGCTATATATTTTCCTCCATGCAATTTATTTATTCAGAAATACATAGAATAAAGCAAATGGGTTTAAAAAAATAGATTGTTCTTCAGGAGGGAATAATTCAAAAATCCTAAAATCCATTTAACAAATCAACAACTGGATTTACATATCACCTTTTCCCACACCAGTAAAATTAATAATAAACTTCCCATTTCTTTACAACTGTTAGTCATTAATAGCTGCTTCTATGTACCTGGGGAAGAGTGAGAATGTTAAACACTGTCCATTCACTATAGATTTCCAAGACTTAGTTATGCTGAATTTGAATAGTAAAGCAGTTCTAAACTGAATGAGAGAGTCTGCCTTTTGATATTAGTCTGAACAAGATTTCATTTAATAATTAAAGAATGACACTTTTGGCTAATATATGTAAATTATTGATACAACTATGGGAATTTTTATGCATGTGTGAGATAAAATGATGCTGCCAAGTAGGTTTAAAAGGATGGTACTGCAAGTTAATATTTATTTCTAATGACACTCTACTAAATCTATTTCATCCTGGTCATATATTGACAGACCATATATTCCCTTATATGGGAGCTGTTAACCAAAACCTTATACTCTTCTTTGGCACTCAAATGACTTCATTTTCCAGGTTCATCCAGAGTTAGATGCAGCCTATAGGTAATAATTGTTTGCCACTTTCTGTTCTGCTCCATTAAAACCACTTATGTACTTTATTTCTTGTTATTTCTTCTTATGATAAGTGCATACAGAAAGAAAAAAAAAACATACATTTGAAGAGGTATAGAAAATAAGAAGTTGGGTCACTGAATAAACTCATAGAAGTAGGATAAGTATCACCCTGTATGAGGAAATGTATTAGAATCTAGAAGACTCACTAGAAGCACATACTTTTGAAATTATATGATACAAGAACCAAAGGGACATATTTAAAATGTTACTTGTATTCTTAAGAAATTTTGAGGAACTTGCTCTTATAAATAAGAAAAACAAAATTATAATGAGTAAATCAGAGGAAATTAAAGGTAATGATATAACTTGAAGATGAAAATTTTTTAAAAAATGTCTAACTTGCCTGCAAAGGAGACAAAATATGATGCTGTAGAACACAGAATTAGTAATCTGAAATATAGATGTGGCAACTCTCCTAGAATACGAAGAGTAAGAAATAATAAATTTGAAAATGAGTGACAAATACCAAGGGTAGATAATACAATGCAAGGACACCAGTAATTTCTTCACACAGAAGCAAATGATTACCTAACGGTTTCCAGTGGAAGAAAGCCAATAATGATTTTATGATGACTCAGAGATGTCAATCTATCATGATGCAATTTAGATTACAAAGATAAGGAGCAAAATAATTTTAACAAGCATAGATAGAAAAACAGAAACAAATCAATAAATACTGATGATGAAAGAAAGGAGTTTTTGTTCTTATAATGGCTAGTAGAACAAATTAATTGACAGAATTCATGAGGCACAGATTTCAGAATATTTTGTGAAAAAAGATGTGACCTCAAAATGATAGGTCTAGGTAAATGGTCTTTCATGTTTGATTCTGAAGTACATAATGCTGAAAAGTAAGCTTCCCCTATGCATTTCTTTCCAGAATTGAAAGGCATGTATCTACAGAGAAAGAGATAAAAGAAGATAGAGAAATGACTTAAAGGATAATTATAATTTAAAGGATGAAAAGTAATTACTGAGAAGTACATGCAAAATTTTGCCTTCATTTGCTAATATGTCAAAAAGGAAAATGTAAATATACCATAAAAATAATGAAAGATCATGTATCTAAAATTGATAATTGAGAAAGATCATCATTGAATCAAATAGATCAAAACTAAAGAGGGTTAAGCTCTTTTGTTACTCAAAAATAGTAAAACTTTTTGACAAGCTGATTCCATTTCCTTTGGGTATACACCCAATTGTGGGATTGGTGGATCACATGGCAGTTTTACTTTTTATAATGATTGTACTAATTTCCATTCCCACCAACATTGTGCAAGTGTTCCTTTTCTCACTTGCTTATGAGCATCTGAAATCTTTTCCCTTTGTAACCATTCTTACTAGAGTGGGGTGAATTGTCTTTGTTTTCATCTGCATTTCCTGGATGATTAGCAATGTTGAACATTTCTTCATAAAATTGTTAGTCGTTTATATGTCTTCTTTGGAGAAACATCTATTTAGGTTTCTTGCCTAATTTTTAATTGGGCTATTTATCTATCTTTTGCTATTGAGCTTTTACATTTCCTTTTAGGTCCATTCCTTGTCAAATGCATAGTTTGAAAATATTTTCCATAGGTTGTCTCTTCACTTTGATAATGGTTTCTTTCCTATGCAGAAACTTTTTAGTTTAAAGTAATTGTATTGGACTACTTTTGCTTTTGTTTTCTGTAACTTGGGCATCTGATTTAAAAAAAAAAAATTCCTTGCCCATTCCATTGATCTGAAGCACGTCCCCTGTGTTTTATTCTAGTAATTGTATAGTTACAGGTCTTACCTAAGTGTTTAATCCATTTTGAGTTGATTTTTCTAACTAGTGAGAGATAAGCATCTAATTTCATTCTTTAGCATGTGAATAGCAATTTTCCTAATACTATTTATTGAAAAGACTGTCCTTTCTCCACTGCACATTCTTAATATCTTTGTCAAAGATCAGGTGGCTGTAGATGTGTGGGTCTATTTTGTTTTATTGGTTTATCTGTCTGTTTTTTATGCCAATACCATGGTGTTTACTATAGCTTTATGCCTTATTTTGAAGTCAGGTAGTGTATGTCTCCTGCTTTGCTCTTTTTACTCAAAATTAATTTGGCTATTTAAAATTTTGTAATGGCACCATACAAATTTTAAGATTTTTAAAAAGGTCCTGGGTAGAATGTCATCAGTATTTTGATAAAAATAGCATTGAATCTGCAGATCACTTTGAGTAGTATGGACATTTGAACAATATTGATTTTTCTAATCCATGAACCCCTCTTAGGCCTCTTTGCTTAAATTTATTCCTAGCTCTTTATTTTTTGTAGCTTTATAAATGTAGCTTTCTTGATTTCTATTTCAGATAAATCACTATTGTCACATAATAACGTTACTGATTTTTGCATATTAATCCTATATCCTGAAACATTTCTGAATTCTTTTATTAGTTACAATAGATTTTTGGTGGAGTCTTTGGAGTTTTCTATATTTAAGATCATGATATCTGCAAATATTGACTATCTGATTTTTTTCCAATGTGGATGCTCTTTATTCTTGTTTGATTGTTCTGGCTACAATTCCCAGGCTTTGTTAAATGAAAGTGATGAAAGTAGGTATCCTTATCTTGTTCAAGATCTTCGAGAGAAACTTTTCAGATTTTAACCATTCAATGACGTTAACTATTGGTTTATTATATATGGTCTTTATTATGTTGAGACATATTCCTCCTATTCCTAATTTTTTCAGGGTTTTATCATGAACAATTTAGAATTTTATCAGTCACCTTTTCTGAATCTATTGAGATGGCCATATGGATTTTTTCCTTCATGCTTCACTCCCATGTTGAATGCAGCAGTATTCACAACAACCAAGAAACAACCTCAGTATTGCATCAACTGATGAATTAAAAACAAATGTGTTACATACACATGATGGAATTTTTGTGTTGAGACACAAAAACAGACTAAACTCTTTTAAATTTATGTTTTGTTTAAAAAAATTTAGTGCATTGTAGTTGTACATAATGTTGGAGCTCATTTTTACATAATTATACAAGCATGGAATGCAATTTGCTCCACTTTAGTCCCCAATAATTCCCCTTTCCCTCCCCACTTTTCTCCCCATGTTCCCATTCTTCTACTCTCCAGGGCTTCTGTCTATTTATTTAGACTTTTTAAAAATTTGTGCTTTGTAAATATACATAAAGGTGAAATTCACTACGGTATATTCTTATATCTACATAGTATAATTTGGTCAATTTACTTTCACCAATTCTCTCTTTCTTGTACCTCCTTCCTGCCCTAAATCCCCTTCCTCTGCTCCACTGACCTCCCTTTTATTCCCATGAGATCTCTGCCTCCCCATTTTTTCCTTCTTTTGGTCTGTCTTCTACATATGAAAGAAAACATTGAATCCTTTACTTTCTGAGTCTGGCTTATTTCACTTAGCATGATATTCTCCAGTTTGATCCACTTACCAGCAAATGCCATGATTCCATTCTTCTTTTTGGTTGAGTAAGACTCCATTGTGTTTGTACACAACATTTTCTTCATTCATTCATCTGTTGAAGGACAACTGGGCTTGTTCCATAACTTGACTACTGTGAATTTCACTGCTATTAACATTGATGTTCCTGTATCATTATTGTACGCTGATTTTAGTTCCTGTGGATAAATATCAAGGCATGAGACACCTGGGTCATATGGTGGATCCATTCCTAATCTTTTGAGGTATTTTCATACTGCTTTCCAGAGTGGTTGTACTGATTTGCAATCCCACCAACAATGAATCAGTGTACCTTTTTTCACCACAACTTTACCAGCATGTATTATCACATGTATACTTTAGAACTGCCATTTCTGACAGGAATGAGATAAAAATCTCAATACAGTTTTGATTTGAATTGCCCTGATTGTTAGAGGTATTGAACTTTTTTCATATTTTTGGACATTTTTATTTCTTTGCTTGTTCTTTTGCTCAAATATTAATTGGGTTATTTGGGTTTCATTGTTGCTGTTGTTGCTGCTGTTAGGTCTTTGGAGTTCTTTATACATTCTGGATATTAATCCTTGTTGGAGGAGCAACTGGCAAAGATCTTCTCCTTTCTGAGGGCTCTCCCTTCATGCTCTTTTTCCTTTGCAATGTTGAAGGTTTTTAATTTGATGCTGTCCAACTTGTGAATTCTTGGTTTTATTTCTTGTGCCTTATCAGTCTTCGTAAAAAATTAAGTACCTGTAGCAATATGTTGGAGTGTTAAGATTAAGTTTTATTCTAGTGGTTGTAGAGTTGTTGGTCAAATTCCTAAGTCATTGATCCACTTTGAATTGACTTTTCTTTAGGGTGAAAAATAGTGACCTATCTGCAGAGACAAATCTACATAGACACAGTCACCTGATCCTTCAGGAAAGTTCCCAGAAACATAAATTGTAGAAAAAGTCTTGTAAAGCAATGGTGCTGGAATGAAATCTTTTTTAAAAGATTTAAATTATAAAAAGGAATAAATTTGTGGATAATGTTCATGAAACTGGCAATCATTAGGTTAATCAAAATAAGCCAGGCACAGAAAAGACAACTACCGTGTGATATAGCTTCTATGTGAAATATAAGGAAGTCAGTCTCACAGAGGTTGAGAAAAGAATAGTGTTCATCCAAGGCTGAAGAGATTAGAAGAGAGGAAGGGAAGTGGAAAGGTTCATCAATGGGTCTAAGTTATAGTCAGAAGTAAATGTTTTGTTTTGATACTGTACAGTAGGATGACTATAGGTGACAATAATGTGCTATACATTTCAAATCTGGAAGAAAAGATTTTGAAAGTTGTCACCATGAAGAAATGATAAATGTTTGAGGAGATTGGCATGTTTACCTTGATTTCAATAATGCACAATGTATGTACATTTATTGAAACATTACATTATACTATATTAATATGTAAAATTTCTATTTTTTGTTAGTTAAAAATGAAATTATCTTACATTAAATGTATTTTAATGTTATTAATAAGAAAAATATAGATTTAAAGATAACTCTCTAAAAACTAAAACTTTTAAAATCACAATGTTGGAGAAGTACAGAAAGATTATACATAGACTAACATATAAAAATAATAGATAAAATAAGAAAATTTAAAAATCAAAATAGAGCAGGGACTGGTGATGCACACCTATAATCCCTGTGGTTTGGAAGGTGAAGGAAGGAGGATCCCACATTCAATGCCAGCCAAGTCCTGGACAACTCAAGACCCTGTCTGTTTCAAAATAAAGAATTTAAAAAATAAAAATAAAACAAAACCATTAAAAACAACAAAAACAAAAACAAGGAGCTGGGGATGTGGCTCAGTGGTTAAGTGCCACTGGGTTCAATCCCCCAGTATAAAAAAAAAAAAAAAAAAGCTGAGAAAATGGATGAACCACATTTCATATAAGTTATAATATTAAATTTTAAAAAGTTTAGCTTATTAAGACAAAACTCTCAGAATGTGTCAAAATAGAAACTATATGTGTGAAGTTTAGAGTAGTCATATCTAAAATCCAATAACAGGAAAAACAAAAATTTGGACACATACATATTAAACAAAGAATGTAGATAGCATATAGATGATTATTTTACAGAATAAGTTTTATCATATTTTCCCTTGAAAGACTCTGTACCTGATATTAATAATAGCTATGTTTAATGAATTTTTATATTGTGTCTGAGATTATTCTACAACTACATTAATTCATATATTTCTCTGAACTATTTCATAAATCAGGTACATATGATTTTCATTTTCAAGATAAATAAAATAATAGAGTTAATTTTCTCCAAGATCTTTTGATTGGAAAATAATGGAGCTCAGACTGAAACCCAGAGCAGTTGAATTTGGAACTCAAGGTTTTAAGTTCCATAACCCTCTAAGATAGAAGTACCATAAAACTTCTACCACTTAATCATACTTTGTTGAATGTAAACATGTAAATAATAAAAACAGTAAGAAAAATAAGCATATCTCTTTCAGACTTTAGAATGGTTTTTGTAAAATGTAAGTGATAATCATAAAGGATAATTAATAATCTCAGTAGCATTTAAAATTTAATAATTTAATGAGAGCTATTTTACTTTAAGCAATTTATTAAATACCTTACAAATTTCACTTATCCATTTGAGCAATTTTTAAATTTTTTAAATTGACATATTTATATGATACATTGTGATATTTTGATATATGTATACATTTTACCATGGGCAAATCAAGATAATTAGCATATCTATCACCTCAAATATATCATTTTGTTATGGTGAAACATTCAAGATCCTCTTTTGTAGCAATTTTGAAATATACAACAAAGTATCTTAACTGTGTTACCCCACTTGGCCATAGACTACTAGAACTTGTTCCTCTTTTTCTCTTGTAACTTTTTACGTTTTAAGCAAACATTTTATCCCACATGTCCCCTTACATTATCCAGCCTCAGAAACTCATTATCATGCTCTCTGCTTCTACGAAATCAAATTTTTTAACTTCCACATTTGAGTGAGTATATGTGGTGTTTGTCTTTCTGTTTCCATCTCATTTCACTTAACATAATGTCCTCTGGGTTCATTTACATTATTGCAAATGACTGGATGTCATTCTTTTGTATGACTGGGTAGTAGATACCACATTTTCTTAATATAGTCATCCATTGATGAACACTGAGATTGATTCCATATTTTGGCTATTGTAAGTAATGCTGCAATAAGCACAAGAATGCAGACATCTCCTTGCTGTACTGATCTCTTCTCATTTAGATATATATCCAGTAGTCAAGCAATATATGATATAGGAAAAAATGAAACTCATAATTTAAATTCAGTCCAAACTCACATAGCTATTAGTGATGACAGCATTTGTACCCCAAAACTATTCTCCAAACCCTGCACTTAATACTGTATTATGTCCTGATAAAATAATGGTAGTTTTAAGTATTTATTTTTTATAAATGGGGGTGTGTTACACTTTGTTCCATATAAAAAGCTACTTTCTTTTTTAGTGACTGTAAAACATTCCAAAAGCCATCAATTGCTCATTAGAGCTCACAGTACTTTAAAACTTCAAAGCACTGTGAGTTCATTCTTCAACTATAATAGAAATAAGTTGGAGTCACTGTAAATATTTTTAATCTTCTCTCTTATATAAGACAAATGTTTTCTTAGAGAAAAGGAGATAAATAGTATTATTAAATTAAATACTAACAGCCATGGACTGAATATCAGAATATTGCATATCAAAATATAAAAGGAAAAATATGAAGTCAGTTAATTAAGTACCACGAACAATCAAAAATGTAATGAAGATTCGAGTTAGAAAAGAGAAAAATAATAAAACTTGGTAAATATTTAAAATCATTAAAGATAAAAATTAAATGGAAGATAAAATGTACAATTGTGAAATCCTCTCAAGATATCTGTTCAATAAATAGATTGAATTCTTTGTAAAATAGGCAAGAAAATAGGAAAAATTAGAGTAAACATTTGACCTCAGAAAAATGAATGATTTAAAAAAGAAAAATATGACATATTAACAATGTCCAGAAAAATAAAAATCTTAAGGGGGTAGAATCTTTTTTACAAAAAAGCAGTATGTTATCAATTTGATTAAAAAAGATAAAACAGGTGAGAGTAAAAATAAAAATACATAAATAAATAGACAAAAATAAGAAAGCTTTATTCCAACAAAAGGTTCTTGACTTGGATTGGGTTTGATCTAGATTCCATCATTTCACTGTATTTTCTCTATATCACTTTGTTCATAAAGAGGAGGAAAAATATGGAAAGTCTCTTGATTCCTGAAGCAGGTAAAACCCTGATACCGAACTCTGATAAAGTTACCAAAGAAAATGATGCTTGCAAACAGCAAAGCACACATCACCACCCCTACCACCAAGCTTGAATGCTTGATTGATAGTTGCCATTAAAGAATGAAAGTATTATTGGCTTGAACTTCAAACATTTAATAGCTATTCCTCCAGGTATATGATATAATCCTTAACTGGTCTCCTTACTTCTGAAACACTACAGAGAGGTCTCTGACAGTTTTTCCAGCTACTTTACTTTCCTGGGAAGGATTTGAATCACAGGACACTAAAATACTACCTTGCTTAGCATTTAGTAACAAATAAAAATGATCCCTAAATTGATTTCTGGAAAATTAGGTTTAAATATTAGATCTAAAATTTAATATCTACAATGTTAAAAATTTTTGATTTTATTCATGATACAAAAACAAATTTTAAACATCTTTATAACTTCTTTAGAGATTTCCTAAACAGTTACTGGCAATGGACCAGATATAGTTTACTATAAAAATAGAAAAATAATCCAACCATACCTGTGAAGCTTTATTCAATAGAAGATAACAATTATTTATATTAATAATGATAATAATAATATATTTTTTAAAAGTCTACATGAGGCAATTTTCTAAGTTTCTGTCATGTATTACATCATCTAATCCAAATAACTACTCTGTGGTAGACTTTCCCAGAAACTGAACCAAAGCTCAGAAAGGTTTAGTAACTTGTCTGAGAGCATAACCAAGCAGTACCAGGGTACAAACACTTGCAGTCTGACTTTGGGTTGTGCTTGTAACCACACACCATACAATTTCAATATTAACAAAAGAAAGTTTAAGTAGAAATTGTCATTATTTGTGGGCTTTTGATCTGAAAAATCCTTTAGGGGAGTAAATTCTCTTAGCACTCTGGATTGCTCCTTCTCTGACCACTCTCAGCACTAGGTATTGCTCTTCTCACCCTAATTCATCCTGTTGTAAAAGTTTAAGATACATAAAGCTCCGTCTGCCCCTTTTACTGTTGCCTTTTGTGTGTACACTGCCAAACAGGATTTATGGAGATCCTTGAGAACGTCATGCTTACAGTATGACTATTTCTCCCTTGGCCTATACGCAGTCAAGTTACGAACATTTTAACAGATTAATCCTAAAATGGATGCCATAATTAGAATTGATTACCCAATCTCCTCCAAGAAGCCATCAGTGCTAATCTAATCATTTATAGTCCTATTTATTTTGAAAATGACTGAAATCCCCATACTTCCACAATCACCCATATGGCTCTATCGAAAGCCTTAATTGGACCCAATGTCTTACCATTTCCTTATTCCAAAACATGGTTACTGTACTGTATCAACTAAAACATCCCTTGCTTCTCTACTAGTTCTTAGTGCTTGAATCAGCATTTGAATTATTCCTCTTTCAAGTCCCCATGGTCCCTTCTGTCTTCACAGCACCCTCATAGAGTGGCTGAGAATTTTTGTGTTGTTTTTTATTTTCATTGTTTACCTTCCTCAACCCCTGTCCTTGGGTCTGGATGAAGAGGAGGGGGTCTTCCCTTAGTTATTTCTGCCAAGTTTATATTGCCCACAACTTTTCTTTCATGTTATGCAAGGTCTGTAAATACTCTTACTTTATTTCCCTCAGTCCTTGTCACTGCGGGAAACTGAAACATCCATATACATGACCTTTCAAATCCCTCAGCTTCTCAGTCCAATGAATTATTCACTTCCAATGACATTTTCTTCTGAACTACTTTATTTGCCCATTCCCACTGGTAATAAGTGCCACTGAAAATGAGTGCCATTTGGAACAAGTATCAGAAATGTGTTTCTCAGTGCTTATTCTTTGACCTCCGCTCCCGCATTTCTGTCTCACTTGGTTTACCATACCATCGTCAACAAAGCTTTGTACAGTTTGGGAAATCAGTTTCATTGGAAATTCTTGCTATTTGTAATCCATCAAATTTATTTTTCTTTATTTCCTGTGTTTTTCAAATTACATTCCATGAGAGTTTTATAAAGGTTCTTTTGTATATGTGGTCCACTAAACTGCTTCACCTCCCCACACCATCCTGTTCATCTGATACAGGAGATACTAGGAACCCTCACCAACCTTTCTACCTCTCCTTACATCCTGGGCCTAAGTGAGTATTATGCTCCTTTAACCTGAACAACTTTAATCAATGAAACAAATCTACTCTTGGTATAAATATTGCATGGCCTGTGTGTAAGTCCCCATGTTTTCTCCCTTTTTTTCTGAGCAATCAAGAAACATGCATGGTGTGAATGTATCAGAATATCAAAGCAATCAGAATGATGTACTAACACAGTTATTCCAGAACATTTTCTGGAAACACATCAAATTCTGTGCAAGTTACTTATTTTATCCTGATAAGCCACTAAAATAATGTAATTAACCATAAACTGGTACCTGGAAAATTTCTAATCCTGGTGAATATCAACTGTCAGTTTATACATCTAGCCAAACAGCTAGAACATGACACAAGAACACGCACAATCTTGTTGACGATCTGTAATTCTGACTTTAAACCTCATTAGCCCATTCTGTATTTTCTATTATTTTATGACTACAACTCTTCAAAATGATTATTTCACAATTTCTACTCCTTCTTGCAACTCCAGTTTTACTCTGTTGACAGTTTAAAGCATGTTGCTTTATTTAGTATTTTGGTATTTAGAAGCAGTGGCAAAATAAAAGTCAAACTCCCCATTCCTGATACCAAATCTCCCAATTGAAGTAAATTTATATCCATGTATTGTTTTCACTCTTTTTACAGTAAAACAGCTGTTTTTGCTCCCTTGTAAGCAAAACTCCAAATTTTACCTGAATCACAGAATCTTTCCTCTCCCAATGAAAGACTTAGTCTCTGAAGTTGGCCTCTGTTTCCATTAGCTTATATTCCCTGTTTTTGTTCATTCTCAATAACTTATAGACATTTATGATATATTTGTTTTAAAAATATCTTGACCATTTCTTATCCCACTTGCTGCCCCCATTTTGAATAAAATTCCTAAGAATAATTGATAACCTCAATCTATGAGAAATGACCCTAATCAATATCACCAAGTTTTTTCAATGTATCAAAACAAGTGATAATTTATATTCAGTCAGTCAAGTTCTTAATGGAATTTTATATACTTGCTCACCTATTCCTTCTTTCCAGAAACTTTTTTAACAGTTTATCTTCAGAAGTGTCTTAGCCTTATTAATCCAAGTTGTTTTCTTTCCTGTCTTTTTTTTTTTTTAATTGGCTTTTCTTTTTTTGTGTGAACTCTTAACTATGAGAGCATAATGAGACTTATGGATCCTCTCCTGTTTTCTTCACCCACACTTGCTCCCTAGATGATCATACCCATCCTGTGATTGGATATATCTATACATTGATGAGTGTCATATGATTGTTTCTGTCCTGAATGTTTCTTAGCTTTCAAATCAGATATGGAATTTCACATTAGATGTCTATGTACAGGTACCTGAAGTGTATTTTAATTATAGTTTCTCCAAACTACTTTTTAATTTAATCTACTCATTCCTCTTTTACTCATCTCTATAAATGAGAACACTAGTTACCCAATGACTTAAACCAAAATCTGGATGTTATCCTTAATTCACCAACTCACCTTAGATGCTTTGGTAAGCCAAAGCATGCTCTTCTTATGAAACTGCCATGGGGCAAGACAAGGAAAGAAAATCTGTGATGCCCCTTAAGGACCAGGCTTGGAATTGGCACCCCAACTACCTGCATACCATTGGTCCAAAACATTTTAAATGACAAGACTAAAGTTAGGGAGTAAAAGTTTGATCCAACAATTTTATTTACCACATAATTTATCACCATTGAGTTAAAGTCTTATTGGAGTTTAAGCAAAAACTGCCCCCCAAATCATGCTTGTTCTCAGAGTTTTAAATGTGTGAAATATTTTCACATGCATTGTGTAGTTATTATGTTATCCCATTTGATCTTCAAGACAATACTGCAATGCATGTGTTTCCATCATTTTAGAAATGAGGAAACTAAGGATCCAGAATGAAGAGGTAAAATAGCTTCTCTTATTTCACTTAAATTTGAAAGGCTTTGGGACTTGTTTCTCTTATTTAGATTCTATCCATCTCCTCTCACTTTCCTTCTCTATTGCATCATCCTGTCTCTATAACTTATTACAACCAAACAAACTTTGCAATACAACATGTTGTAAATAGCCTATATTTGAACTAAGAGTTGCATACTTAGTGACAAATATGTTTATTCATGTTGATAATAAAACTTCACTTTATACATTCCACAGTGATTCCTGAAGTCAGTATGATGGATGATGCCACTACTCTTGCATTCACATCCTTTGACAAGAACATTGACAAATCCATATCCTTTCCAATGTATCATGTAAGAAGACTGAGAGATTACAAAACAAAAACACTCCACACTTTCAGAGCATTATCATAATTATATTTATATATAGAAGCTAGATAGTGAAATGGGATTTCTTCTTTTTTTATAGTCAAAATACTTTATTAAAAGATTAGACTTTGGGCTACAAAACAGGTTCTATCCTTATTCTGGTCCTTATCTTAGAATGGCCTAGCAAAACTTTTCATATTCATATATTTGTTGTCTGAGGAAGGAAATAGAGTTTTTTAATATAGGACATTATTTCTAAATGTAGTGAAAAATGAGAAAGCTTGTTGTGTTTCAATCATAAAGAAATATCAAATGTAGAACATTATGAAGAAGAGATGGAGGATTCTTTTTGAGCATACACATACTGATTGTCCCATTGGCTTTCCTCCTTGGTCCTTACCTGAGCTTTTCATTTCTGTTGAATTACAATACCTGTCAAAGGAGTTGACCAGGACATGGGGACATCTTAAAATGGTAGTTAAAGACAGAATGCTGGATGTTTAAAATTTCACATTATTTTGTTTCTTATTTTAAAATTTTGTTCTTCTTAATATTTGAGGCAAAGTTCAAGTCATCATGCCACAGCTGTGCCTCTGCTCCAAACTACAATTTATATAAAAGTTGCTGGAAAGCTGTTTCTCACTGTAGTTAAATCTACAATTTGATAGAGCCAACGTTCTATTTCTCATTATTTTCACTTTATCCGACACCAGGTAAGCAATAAATATTTAATTAATTAAACCAATTAATTTCTCTAAAGTTCTTACAATGAATAAAGAATAATTGCAAATTTGGTAGAAATTGTTTTATGCATTTGTGAAAACAATATAAAGGAAAATAGCATTTTAAATTAATATAAGGTTTCAAAACTTCTATTAAATATTATTATCTTAACCCATTTGGGCTGCTGTAACCAACTTATGAGCAACAGAAATCCATTTCTCATTCTGGAGTCTGGGAAGTCCAAGACCAAGGCACTAGCAGATTTGGGATCTCTGGAGGTCCAGTGTTTTGGTTCACAGGCAGCAGCTTCCTGCTTTGTCCTCACATGTGAGAATGATCAAGGAGTCTCTCTCAGACCTTTTATTAGGGCACTAATCCCACTCATGAGGGCGCTGTCTTTATGATGTAATCAATCCCCAAGGCCCCTCCTCCTAATGCCATGACCTAGGGCATTAGGATTGCAGAGCATGTATTTTAGAGGGACACAAACATTTGACATATGGAGTAAATATCAGTTGAAAGAGAGTAAGAAACAGGGCGAAGAGGGAGGGAAGGAGGGAAGAAAGGTCTCCTCAATCATAAAAGAAAGGAAAACACATTTCCATAGAAGAAAATAAATATGATCAATTTGAAACTTGAGTAAAGATATAAAACATTAGCTCAGATAGCACTGAGTCTATAAGAGGACTCCAGCACCTGGAAAAGAAAAGAAATATCAGAACTAAAATAAATAGATCTGCTTTATAACAAAATCAATAATAAAGAAAAATATTTGAAAAGCAAAGAAAATATTGAGAGTTGAGGCAATCCATAAAACAATGGGAAAATTCTTGTAATATGTATCAACTTTTCACATAATGGAATAATTGTGTACATGTGGTTCACATTTCACATGGATAAAATATGTACTTGTTTAGTACTTAGAACCCAAAGACATAGGTTCTCATTCTATCTTTTGACACTGGTTTATTCAATTATTAAATACAGAGTTTAGAAAACATGAGCTAGAATTTTCTTATATATAAAACAACATGACTTTTATGCAAGATAATGTGAATATAACTTCTTATACAAGGGCATAAATATCTTGAAATCTATTATTTCATTTACAGATTAGACTCTTAAGTAATCTGCAAAGAAATAATAAATTTAAAGATGTCTTTATAAGAAAATTCACAGATAAAACATCACTTGGCTATTTTGTCATGTGTGTTTTAAGCTCTATATTTTCAAATAATGAAAATGTTTTAAGAAGCAGGACTGAATCACAGAATTGGTAGGAAATTAATGTGCCAATGGCTTTTTATAATACTTTCAATAAAATCTGAAGTCCTTATCTTACTTGTAGATTCTTACCTATTTGACTTTCAGCCTTCTTTATTTTTTAATCTATCATGTTTTCCCTTTCACATGCCACTCTAACAAAATTAGTCTGCTCCATGGGTCCAACTTTTACCAATTTTATTCTCATCTGCTATTTCTCCTTTCTTGCAGGGCTGACTCCCGGTCATTTAGAGCTGAATCATACCCTGATCACCAGATCTAAACTAATACCTACATACTCTATCAATTAACCTTTAATTCTTTGCAAGATTCTTATCCCATCTTATATTTTTCCTGTGTTAATTTGTTTTCCCTTATGAACTGTTAACTTACTCTTCCTAAAGTTAATCTCTGTGAGTACAGGAACATCTTGGTTCTTTTAATACTCTCAGCACCCAGAATGGTGTCTGGTAGAATGTTGACTTTCAACATATGCCTCCTGAATAATCAGAGAACTTCCAACTCGAACATTTCTTTTGGTTATGGAATAGAGTTTGAGGGAGGAGCACTTTCTTATCGAAGGGCACAAAACTGGTTTTCTGGACCTGGGTGCCATTCTCACTACTTTACCATGTTAGTCAGCATTAGTTAATCTCTCTACTGGTTTTATGCCCACAACTCACAATTTTATGTTCAAGATTACTGCAAGTAGCATAAATCTGCTGTATTCTAAGAAGTCAAGAAAATAATCAAAAACATCTATAAATGAAAACACAGCAACATAAATGAAGGATACTTTTGAAAAATTCTTTGGTAGACTCAATGCAGCTGAGAAAAAATATATAACAAGCAAGGAAAATAATCACTGCAGAGAAAATTCTCCTCCTGTACCATATCACAAAATCATATTTTATAGTTACATTTTACTTCTTCTATTATCCATTTGCCCTCAGAACTTCAGCTGTCAGAGTCTTCATGGACTAATTTATACCTTCATTATTCAATGTTTTCAATACTTAGCTTTAATATTTCTTCTACTTAATATTTGGCATAGAAGTAGTAAGAAGTACCTAGAAAATACTTTGAATTTCAGAACTTATTTTTCCTTCTTCCACTTTATATCAGCAACCTCAGTTTCCTTCATAATTAAAATCAGTCAATCCAGTCAGTAGTTTAACCTAACCCTCTGCCTGTTTGTTCAGTGACCTAAGAAAACGAAAGTGGGTAAAAGGCAGCTTAAATTTCCAATTAAATGAAATAATTGTATGTCCCCAGGTGGAGGGTAAAATCTTCAAACCAGAGAAACCTGAAGTGTAAGAAAAAAATTATGGGGCTGGGGATATAGCTCAGTTGGTAGAGTGCTTGCCTCGTAAGCACAAGGCCCTGGGTTCAATCCCCAGCTCTGCAAAGAAAAAAAAAAAAAGAAAAAAATTGTGTGAGTGGGTTACTAGGTTTTTAGTGGCAGGATCATTCCCTCTAGCATGTCTTGATTTCCAGAGTTGATGTCTCACTATGGAAGAAATATCCCTATAATCACTGATTTAAAAATGTGTATATATATATATACATATATATATATATACATACATACATATGTATGTATATACACACACACACACACACACACACACACATGCCTTTATATATATATCTCCAACTCCTGGAAGAATAGAACCCCTATATGTATGTTGTCTCCTATGTGGTACCATAACTCATAGCTGATTATTTAGGAGAACATTTCAACATTCTCTAAATACAGCCACTCTGTAATAAATGATCTTAAAAAATCAGTGAATTCCCTGACATAAGCCAATTGTTATATTTTATTTTGTGGTGAAATAAATTATTTGATCAGAAGCAATATTATGCAGAATACCATAATGATAAGTAAGGAATTCTGATTCCATACTTCTGTGTTAGTTCTGGAAGGAGAAATATGAACTGGAAAACTGAATCCATTTCCAAGTTATATATTTATTCCAGTAAAGACTAATCATTGCTTTCTACATTGCAGAAGGGATCCAAAGTACTCAGTGTACCAACGATAGAACCTAGTTTCCCCAAAGAATCAAATCATCTCAGAAGCTCAGCATGATAGTAGCAAGACTCAGTGAGGGTAACCCATCTTCTTAAGCCCATATATAGCCTCTGTCTGTGTCATCATTAATATTTTGTACATGACAGTGGAGTAAGCACTGAGAGGTCCAGGAATAGGACTGACTGACATACACAGAATATTTCATATTTTCCAATTAGTAAGACCTGTTTTGCAGCTGAGCATTCTGAACCCATAACATGATATCTTTTCATTTTGTCCTCATTCTAAGAGGGTTTTCCACATACATCTTCCCAGGACCTTTTTATCACTACACTTCCAATCCAGTTGCTTTAAAAATCTCTAACCATGCTGCCAACCATCATCCATTGCTCATAAAACAAGACAGATTCATACTTATATACATATTTCAATGACAAATTTGACAAATAAATGTACTACTTGATGATCTGCTCACTAAAGGGATTCCTCTCATCTTCTTCTCATGCATACTTTTCAATGGAGTTGTGCTGCAACAGCCCACTTCTGGTTGGTACCAGAATATCATGCAGATTCATTTGTAAACTATTCCTAAGATGTTATTCCTCAGGCAACTGGTTTTATGTAACTTTCCACAGAGCTATAAGTATGAATTGAAGGAGAAAAATAAATGTAATAAGAGTAGGTGAAAAGGAAATCTAATGTACTTGCTCACATAATGTAAATACATTATATTTGTATTAAAATATGCTTTGACCCAATTCCTTAAAAATATATCTACTTGACAAAATATAGATGATACAAATGCATAATCATAATGTTATGATCTGAAAGCACAGGTAACACCCAGATCATGATGGGCAGCTTGCTGCAACAGCCACTGATGGTCCCTGGACTTTCTATCTCTACTAGGGTTCTCTGAAAATATTTTCAAAATATCCAGAAAATATTTTCAAAAAGTAGAATAATTATGTATAGGAAAATGAATGGAGAAACAGCAAAATCTTAGACAACTGAACTATGATTCTTCTACAGAGGCTTTCCAGAAGACCACTAATTAAAAAAGGAAATGGAAAAACCAACATCAAGAGGAAAGGGAGAATTAAATAGTAGTTAAAAATCATATTAGGCCCTAAAGCAAATCATTAGTTAAATTAGTAACACCATGAATGCATAGGACTTATTAAGAATCAAAATTGGAGTTGTGACCCAATGAATTTTAAAATATTTACTCTATCTGCACTGAATTTAAAATTTCTACATTGTTCATTACCATTGAGACATCACAGAGTGAATTTAAATGCAAAATTTAAATAGAATAAAAAGTATTAATACTTATTATACAACACATTATTATTATAAAGTAAGAATGAAGGGGACAAAATACATAAAAAATAAATGCATAAAATGACTATTGTAGACTACAAGTTGAAAACCATAAACATGATTGATCATATTATTCCAATCCTTCATCTTTTTGGTCCAATAAAAATAAAACTTATGGGAATAACCCGTTTAAAAAAAAAACTGATTTTCATTTATTGCCACGCGCACAGTTTGTTCTATCTACTTTCTTCCTAATCGTGTACTTAACCCCTTGAGGCAGTTACTATTTATACCCCTTTACAGAGAAGAAAAGGTGAACAGAGTGATTAAGAAACATATCACATATCTCTCAGCAGGGAGGTGGCAAAAGGAGGTTTCAAGTCTGGGTAATCTGTTTCCAGTTACTAAGGTTTAAGCACTTTTGCTTCATGTTGAAAAACTGGGAAGAAATACTTTCTCATTTGGATGGATTTTTTTTTTAAATAGAAGAACAGAATTTGCTTTTGCAGTTTTCTCATTCTTTCTTGTTTTATAGTTAAAAAGTTAGAGAAAACCAAAAGCATTTTTTAAATAATTGGTAACAGATGATATGGTAGGAAAAGAATCTAGTAATATTTCCCTTTATTTCTAATCAAATACAGCAGCTTCTTTTCTCATGTTAATAGAAATGCTGTTTTTTACATAAAACACAACTATTTTGCACCTATTCTATTTCTATTCTAGAAAAGCTAGCACAAAAAAAATGTTGATAGGATCTTTTCATTTTTATTTTTTATTTTTATTTTTCTTCTTTCTAAACATGCTATTATGTGACAGGTCAAGACTATAGCTTATAGAACAAGTTTCAAAAGAAATGAAAAAAATGAACTGGTTACAATTTCACTGACCTCTTGAGGCTTTTCAGAATTAAGGTCAACTCAAACATCCCATCTGCAGTTATTACCTCCTTCTCCAGTTAAAACAAGCCCAAATATGCCGTTTTCTCTTCTTGGCTGCCAAGAGAGATTTCTACTTTTCCTCTTTCTATATTCTGCTTTCTCATATTGTTAAGACTTTGAGGGCCAGAAAGGAAATGATCTACCCCCATGAATATCCTAGAAAAATTATAGGAGACTCCACTGTTGGAACCAATCTCAGAGAATAAAGATTCATTAATTCTTCTACTGGTTTTATCTGTTTCATGAACAGATTCAACCAGTAGAGGCAAATAATCAATTGATATAAACAAGTATTGTCTCCAAAGAGCAGTCATATAAACATGTGGAAGAAAAATGAAGTACGTATAAGCATGTACTCTAAATGCCACATAAGTTGCCTTGCAAGATATATAAACTGGATGCTAATAAGAATTGAGTAGAAACACTGTGGGGGAAAGGCCAGTGAGTTAACTTTTTTGGATAATCTATTTCCTTTATGTATTGTGAGTGGATAGAAAGGAAAAGATGAGCCAACAAATGATCACACAATTTTGACATCTGTGATTTCCACATTTAAACTTACATGTATTCAATCCCTCTACCTATATCGGGGTGTTCAGTTTATTCCATATTTTTTGTGTATTTGAAATAAATCATATAAAAAGGATTTACAAAAAAGGTGTCCCTGTTGTCTATGATTGAATTTTTAAAACTATTTCATGTAAAAATTGCGTCTAGTGATACCAGTTTAGGATCATGACAAAATGTTCAGAGATTCATAAGCATTTTGATATTTTTAAATGCAAATTGCTAATCATATAAGAAGTGAGAATTCACACATTTCTATAAAGCATTCACAAGGTAACAACTTCTGGTTGATTGCCCTATGAACAAGGAAGTGTGAAACCAGTTTAGAAAACACATCAGCTGCTTACTTTTTGTTCTTTCTCAAATAACCTGACTGAAGACCCTCTTTAAAAACATTTACTTCAACAAGTGGAAGAGAAAGTCCTCATTAGCCGTGTATCAAGAACACAGATTTTGTTTCTCTCTAGGGAGCATATTTGATAAAATTGTGAATGTATGCTCATGATGTATATATAGCACTTGCAATTTCATGCCTTCCCAGCAAGGTACTTTGTTTAATCTTCAAGTGTAAATATTGATCTTTCTGCTTTTAAATCTTCCATAAACATTCAATAAGGTGACTTTTTAAATAAAAATGTCTAAATTTCTTCATGATTTGGAGCAATAATTATTGATATTTTCCTTCTAGGCCATTGACAGGACTGTGCTTCTCTTTATCCTCATATAATTTGGCACCCACATAATGGGACAAAAGTGACTTGAGCCTTTCCCAGGCAGGAACTTCAGGACCAATGCATTAATATATGATTCCAATCTTCCTTTATCCTAAATGCAACAACCTCTTCTTGCTTAGAGCTTTTGGTGAGTTTAAAGAATTGAATTAACTAGCAACTTATCATTCATTAGATTTTTGGTAGTAATTAGCCATTGAAATATGGAGGCTTTTTTCCCCAAAGCATAATACAAGAATATCCTAATAACCACAAGTAAAAATTCTCTTCTTGTTTTCTTTGCAAAATTTTGACATAAAATGTATAATTAGTTTTTCTGCCTTATATACTCTAAGCTTTGATTAGAGAGATAAACAGTTTCATTTATAAATATATTTGGAAAATGAATTTATAAACAGATGGAGAGATAAAGGGGTAAATAGGAAATGAATGGAAAGAAGGGAGAGATTTTATAGAAACAGGTGAGTGACATAATGTTTAACATCTATAACAAAGAATTTATGTGATGTACTGCAATTTTGATGACTGGAAAAACCCAATGTAATATTCAACCACCAACTCTGACCTCCCCTTAGCAACTAATGCTTTCTTCTTATACAACAGTTGCCACTTTGGATGTTTTGGGAACATTTTGAAATCCTTCCATCTTAATCATAGTGAGGAATTAGATTCTGAAACACCTTACTTTGTAATACACACCTCAGGCCTCAAACGAAATTCAGTGTTTATAAGGTTAGTAGACATGTAGAATGCAATGTCTTCTCAGGAGAATTGACTCATGTTTGTTTTGGATGTTTACCCTAGCTTTCATTCTCCTACAGGGGGATTATTTGCTAGATTATAATGCATATGAAAGTAAGACCCAAAAGGAGAATAAAGAGAATAAAGTCAAGTTGAAAAGAGACCTCTGCTGAAGCAATTCCAGCATAGATCAACTTAAAAAAAATAAGGAATGAGTAATGCAATATCCCACAGATAACAGAGTACTACGTTTGGGGTACTTCACACTTCGCTGTAGTAGGTCTCCACCAGAATTATTCATCCTCTCCCCCACTAAACTTCTGTTTCCTCATTCTGCTACTGCTCAAATGCCATAGCAGGGGCTGCTCTTATGAAGCCTTTCTGTCTCCCAAATTGAATCACTGCCAAGTGTGCTCGTTTTGTCTAGTAAGTGCATCTGGTGTCAAGTTCTTTCTGTGTTGTTTTTAATTTTCTAACTTATTGAGAAAATGTTTTTAAGTAAATACTTTAAAATGTCATTTTATGCGGAAAGGCAGGAAAGTATAAAGGGCAAAATGGTAGTCTCTGTAACCATGTAACCATGTTAAAACTGTATTTGAATTCTAGGATTACCACTTAAAAATATCTGTGTTTTCAGTGTGGGGATCTAGGTCAGTAGTAGAGAGCTTGTCTAGCACACACATGAGGACCTGGGTTGCATCCTCAGTACCACACAAACAAACAAAAAACTATCCTCAACAAGGGCTTAAACCCTATTACTTTTGGGTTCATATTCAAGATGACGATGAAATGATAATAATATAGCTCATTTTTTGTCCTTTATAAATAAGATCTTACATGATGAGGTTTCCCATATGAAATACCATTAGTGTGTTAGTATCTGCCAAATTTCTATTTCAAATAAATATTGTTTTAGTATAAGTACATCTCAAATATTTTAAACAAATTATATGGTAACACCCAGAATATACTAATATAAAATTATTATTTGCTGATGTTCAAATTTAACTAGATATCTTATATTTTTGCTTGCTAAATTTTGGAATCATATACATAATCCTAAACAGTTTACATAATAGCATTACTAATATACTGTTCCTGCTGTTATTTCTTGCTCAAATCCTTTGGGCAGTTTGTAGGATTTCATATATTGAAACAAGCATGATTCAGAGTTTCCAGAAACAATCAACTATACTTTTCTAGGACAAATTTAAAACTTTGTTCTTTCCACTTTTCCTCAGCTGTCTCTCTGTTGCATCGTCTTCACACAGAGGTTATCTTCTTCTTCCTTTGACACTGTGGTCGGCCACCTTTGAGGATGGTTCCTGTGGTCCTGCCTCCTGGTTTTCATGCTTTGTAAGATTCCCTGCCCTTGAAGTGGTGGGATCTATGGCTTGTTTCTTTCTAATAGAATATGACACAGATGTCAGAATGGTTGTGAGTCTCTGTGTGTGATTATTATTATATGAGATCTTAGTGCTCATCTTGCTGGGGCTTTCTCCCTGGCTGGATTTGAGAAAGCAAAAGACCATGTTAAGGAAACCTATGTGGCAAAGAACTGTTGTTAGATTTTAGGAGCTTGGAGGGGTTTCAAATCTTAGCCCACTGGAAACTAGACACCCAATCTTAAAAGCACAGGGAGCAAATTCTGTCAGAAGCCTGAATAATCCTATAAGTGTTTTCTTCCCCAGTCTTTCACCATTTGAATAACACATGAACTGTAGCCCTGGCCAACATATTGACTGTAGTCCTACAAATTCTTAAGCTGCAAATCCAGCACAGACATGCCCAGATTCCAAATTCACATAAACTATGAAATAATAAATGCTTCTGTTTTAAGCCACTAAATTATTAATCAGCAGCAATACTTAACTAATTCACTATCTCCCACTTACCTCATCACTTGGCTTATGTGAAAGACCAGGTTAGAAGGCCAACACTTGAATGCCTGATGATACTTTGTGCTAAACAAGGTATCAACTCTTTCTTTGTTCTCTAATAATATTTGGAGTGTATTTCTTTAGCATTTATTCAGTTGGTTTGTATTTACCTTAGTGTTCACATATTCTATAATCTCATCTATAAATCTAAGATGCTAGCACATATTTTGATGAGTGTTAGGAGATGTGCCCACTTAAGATGATGTCTGGTCATAAATACATAACAATATATTTCTGTCCCTTAGTATAACTTCTTTGAAGTGGAGACTTGTGACAATATTGTCTTTATAGCCTCAACTCATGGCATTTAAAGTGTAATCTAGATTATTAGACCTTATATGCTAATAACCTACCAAATAAGATTTTTTTAAATGTGTTTATAAGATTTTACAAAGTATTTCATAATAGTCCTCATCAAACATTTCCAAATCATACAGTTGTTAAAAATAAGAACTTTCAGGCTAAAAACACAAAGTACATTGCAAACTCCAGATCTCTAGTTTATATGGTTCAGGAATATTTATATCAAGTGGAACAAAACATGTATGACCTCATATGTGAGGACAGTAAGTGTTCTTTATATTGCTATTCAGATGAATAAAGCACAAAATACATAACTCTCTTGGGTTTTTATCAAGAATAATTTTATTTGCAAGCTTGAGCTTGCACGAAATTCAGCAGTAGAAATCAAATAGTTTAAAGCAGCATGTTCTTTATTTCTTGACTTACTTCCTTGTATTCATAAATTCATTAGTATCTGATTATGAATAAATATTAGTTTTTAGTTGGAGGCTAATTGAGAGTTTATGGTTTGTAAGCAAGTAAAAATTAAGAAAAAATTTATAATAGAATGAAAATGCTGATAGGAATTAAATAGCAAGTATTGCAGAATACTAAATATGTGAAAGTGGTGAAGGCTTCAACTACCAAATGGATGCCTATCCAAGACACCAAATAAAGTTCAATGAGACATAAATCACCAGTATCGAATATGTCATTAGTAACACACTTAGCATCATATTATTATATCTCTAATTTAAAATACTGTTTCTGGTGTCTAGAAATATACTATCTTTAATAACCAGCTTTTCTATTGTGATGAATATAATAATGACACCATATTTTTACAGATTGTTTGTGATAGGTAGTAATTGTCTAGATGAAAGAATACTTTATAATTTTTTTCCGAACATTTTTTTCTTTTTCAGAATGAGCTGGTATATTCATAGTGATTCTGATCATCCTCTTTTTCTTCTTCAATACAATCATCAAATAGATTATGTGTACTGCCATTCCAATTTTATTAGGTTCACTTTGTATGACTCTGGATTTTTGGTTCAAATTCTTTTATTGAAATCAGCAGGCTTATCATTTCATTTCATTCAAGAATAGAAAACCATCATTTTACAGAGTTGGCAGCTTTTCTGCTTCAGAGATTCTGTAATTTAGTTGGCTACTCTAATAGGGTTATATTTCATGTATGCTGAATACACCCTTTATGCTTGTGTTACTCCTTAGAGAACTCACAGACAAAATAAAGTAGTTTATTGCATAAGAGATGGCAATTGCATTGACCATTAACCTCAATAACTTGCAAAGGCTATAGAGAAGCTTATAAAACACTTTGCAGTCAAGTTTAAAGCAGTACAAGATGTTTGTTCAAGCTGAAGCACTGATATATAAAGGAAAGTCTGATAATCTCTCTCCTTATGAGCAGACCTATCATTACAAACTCAAGTATATTTTGGATGTCTGTATAAGAAAGAGAAAAAGTTTGCCTAGGGCTAATTAGGGGATTATTTTGTTGCACATTTAGCTGTAGTATATGTGGAAAATATTTATTCATATAACAAAATATTGTATCAGATTTGCACAGATTTCTAATTTAGATGCAAATAAATTTTATAGAAGTAGTAAATTGCCTCTGTTAAGTTTTAATGCAACTATATTAAAAATGCACAGAGAGATGCATTCTTTATATAACTGGAAAATCAAATAATTATTATCAAATAAATACATTATTTAGGCTTGTTCAGTATAAAATAAGAAACCATTTAAACTATAATTTTCTTTAGACCACTAAAGTCCATTTAATTTCTGCTTTGCAAGCAAAGGCACATATTAAGTTCCAATTGCTTTATAGGAGCAATTAATTGAATTTATAATTTTTTAAACAAAATTACACTATTTTCTTGGTATAGTACACATGGTTATTAACTTAGTATTTACTTTTAGAACCACATTAAAATAGTTTCAAAACAAGTTTAAATAAAACTTTTAACATTGATTAATCAAATAAACCATTAGCAAAAGTAGATTTAATAAGAAATAAGTAGTTTGCAAGTGAAAGTTTTTAACTAAAAGAAAAATGTGATTATTTATGTGATTATTATATTTTAAGTTCACATTATATAGTATCCCTATTGTAAAACTTGTAAACCAGGATATGTTCAAGGAAATAGAGGTGGAATAATCTAATAACTTCCTCACCAGAATTCTGAATTTCTTTCTATTTAGCATCATTCATAGAATTGAAGCGTTATTCTCCTCTTTAGAAGCAAAGTTTTTTATTTGGCAATGAAGGAGGATATATGGGTATAGGAAAGGGAATGAAATAAATACCTTCTGTGCTCTCCTAGCATATCATTCTCAAATATACAATGCTTTAAAAAAATCTCAAAAAAATGTGACATAGAGCAAAGAACTAAGGAGAAGCCAACACCCAAAAGTAATGGTAGAATTGCCTTTGGATATTCTGTGTATCACAAAGTGACTTGATTTTTAAAGGCTGTGTTGTGAATACAAAAACAAAGCTTTTAAACCAAGAAAAATTTCAATTTGGAATTTGAAATCTGCCATAAAGTCAATTTGCTCAGAGTCTTCCACCCTAGGAGAATAGGTGGACTGTAAGATATACTCCTCACTACAAAGGGGATGACAAGAAAACAGTGTCTGCTCCATCTTCACCCTTACATAAAAGAAGGATCTTATGAAATAAAACCTTCCTGCGTGTAGTTCTGAAGATTAATGTATACCATCTGTACTGAGGAGGGAAATTTCTTAGAGAAGAAATAATTTTGTGTGTATTAAGAGTCATCAAAAGGTAAGCTTTATCATGGCGAATACTGAGGTTCAACACTGTACAGCACTTTCCCTACCACATGGCAGGTGCTTAGATACTTGATACATAAATGACTGGATTTGTTTTCAAGCTGGAGATTAAAGACTACAAAATTGAACATATTTTTAGAAGAACAAAATTTCAACAAAACTTCTTTTTGGGTCTACCCCCCAAAAAACACCATCAGAAAGACGGGATGGGAGAAATGAATGCCAATGCCTGAGCCGCGCACTCTGGTTGTTGGACTGAGGCTCATTACGGAGCAAAGCGCCCTCCTGGCACTGAGAAGCAGAGCAGGTCCGGCGACTAGCTGCCCAGTACTACTAGGCCCAGGCGTGTGTAGACTCAAGTGTGCAACGCTGCAAATATCAAGCTGGGGGGTTAGGAGGAGAAAGCTGGGGTGGTGGCCGGCGGGGTCTGTGACAGAGGTTCTGGGGCGAGACTTCGAGAAGAGGCTGGACCCGAGTTTCTGAGCTGCTGGGGCTTCAATGGCAATTTTTAGCGTGTATGTGGAGAACAAAGCCGGCGTCCTGATTTACCAGTTCGAAGCTACACGCCTTGGACTAAGGCTGAGAAAACACTCCTTTACCCGCTGGATCTGCACGTCAAGCTGCATGACGAGCATGGGCTGGTTGCCTTCGGACAGCGTGATGGCATCGGGTGGGCCACGCAATGCTGATTGTCAATGGCGTGGACGTGAATGGCCTCACCCCAGTGAGAAGCTCATGCTGGGCTCCAGGTTCCACTCGCTTTTGGCTCCCAGCTGTCTCCTGAACAGGGAAGTTCAGGCATGGAGATACTGGAGCCAGACACATTCAAACTGCTTCCAGACACTGATAGGGATCAAGATTGTGGTTCTGGCAGATCCTAGGAGAGCGGGAACAGATTCTCTTCTTCGAAAAATTTATGAAATTTACTCAGACTTGGCCCTCAAGAATCCATTCAACTCCCTGGAAATACCCATCAGGTGTGAGCTGTTTGACCAAAACCTGAAGCTTGCTTTGAAAGTGGCAGAGAAAGCTGGGACTTTTGGACCTGGGTCATAGATTAAACCTACAATGAACCCCCCAATTCTGAGAGATCCTCTAGCATGGGTTCTATTGTTTCCACTCCAACAGAGACCCCAGGGTACTTGAAAATGGGAGGATGCTGATGTCTTGTACTGATCCCTGAGCCTTAATGGTATGCTTTCTTCCTTTCCACATATGTCATGGTCCCACATCCTAACTCTGCACAGATTTATTTGTGGAGGAGGTAGCCCATAAATGATATAATAAATGTTCCTTTGATCCAGAAAAAAAAATCAAATATGAGTTTAAAGCCACAAATTAAAAGAGCAACAAAAATCTACCAGTCTTCAATACTAAATTCTAAATAACCACATAGTAATTAGATAAATATAATAATATAAGCATGGTTTAACTTATTAAAGTTATGAAAGATAGAATTTAAAATGTAAGAAAGAAATCAGATCTAAGCAGAAGATAATTAGAAAATAGTGTCCAGAAACTAAAACGTACAATCCAAGGAATTAAAACTAGAAAATCTCATGTAATACTTTTTTGGAATGATGTTCCTACTGAGAACAGAAAAGAAATAACAAAAACTTCAACAAGTTCTGGTGAAAGCAAGGGAAAAGCCTGAATAAGCCTTCTAGTTTCACTTCCTTTAATTGTCTGCTTTTATCATCAGTTTTAGAGGTCCCAGTTACTAAGCAATATATACCCATTAGCTTTGTAATGGAAAATTCCTCTGATGTGTGGGTCACATTGGTAACATTTGCCTGAGTTGATTTTCAGGAACTTGGAGGCTACCTTTGTCTATCTCAAACCAACCAAAGATACTGATTTTTCACTTGATCTTGAGCAAATATCTGGTGGGTGAATTTCTGATATCCAAGGACCAAACCTCCTCCTCCAAGCTTGCTAATGTTGCCATTCTCTAAACATGTATCCAATGAAGAGTCATGAAATTTGATAACGTGTGCAGACCTGTTTATTTCATTTGTCCTTATATCCAATAACTTTTCCTTCACCTCAGACCACCTTTCTTTATCCCATAAATACGCCTAAGCACTATACTCAGTGGAGTAAATTTGAGCCCTGATTCTTTCATCACACAGTTTTCTGCCTTTTGAATAAATTGTTTCTCTTTTGCAAAACTCACATAATTTTTCAGTGATTAACATATTGTGCAGTGGGCAAAGAGTTCAGTAATGTCAGTTCAGTAATGTCAGTTCAGAAACATCAGTAGAAAGGTATTGTATATCTAAGTTAGTGAAAAATTAGAGGCCAACTTCATTTTAAGATCAGACAAATAAAGTGCTTAGAAATCATCACTTCTCCTCTTAGCTGAAATATTGAAAAATCAGTGACTTTTCTTGGATCCATTAGATCACTGAAGTCCGAGGGCAAATCACCACCTTAAGGTATCTATGAAGAGTCAGAGCAGACACTGCTTACCTAGAGCGAAGCCACATGGGTCATAACATCATAAGAATAATTAAATGGTAATTTGACAAATTGCTGGAGGATAAATAGACAAGAAACTGAGATTCAGAACTTCTGAGACCTCAGTTTTTGGGACAGGGCTGCAAAAGTTCCTGTGTTTTACCTCCAAAGCAAACATACTCAAGTTCTTAGGGTGCACAGAAGACCCAAATCTCATCTTGACCCTTGGCCTTGGCAGGGAAATACAAGAGAACCATTGTGAAATATTCCTGCATCTCCTTAAAAAAAGAATAAAGAAAAAAAGCATAACTTCCTATTTTACCAGTGGGACTGCTAATTACTGCACCCACTCTGGAAAGCAGTATGGAGACTCTGCATAGAACTTGGAATGAAACCACCATTTGACCTGTTATACCACTTCTTGGTATATATCCAAAGGACTTACTACAGCATACTACCGTGACGCAGCTAACTCAATGTTTAAATCAGCTCAATTCATAATAGCTAAGCTATGGAACCAACCTAAGCCCTGCAACAGAAAATGTGGTATACATACATAATGGAGTATTAGTCAGTCATAAGAAAAGAATGACTATGGCATTTGCCAGAAAATGGATGGATCTGGGGACCATTATGCTGGGTGAAATAAGCAAATCCCAAAAAACCAAAGGTCAGATGTTCTCCCTGATATGTGAATGCTAACACACAACAAAGGAGGCAAGGGAATAATAGATTGTCTTTGGATTAGACAAAGGGGAATGAAAGGAAGGAAGAGGGAACAGAAATAGGAAAGACAGTGGAATGATTCTGACATAACTTTCCTATACATATATATGAATTTACCACAGTGAACCTATATCATGTACAATCACAAGACTGGGAACCTAATTAGAATATGATGTATTCCATGTTTGTATAAATAAGTCAAATTATTCTCTACTGTCATGCATAACTAAAAAGACAAAAATTAACAAAAGAAATAAAAGAAAGAAAAGCATACCCTATTCTAGGTAAAAAGCCTGTAATAGAGCCTGCTTCCATTTCTGTGAAGATAACTTTTTTGGTCTTGCTCCTTGTAGATTTTCTATCTCAACCAAGAATGAAGTGACAAGGGAAGCTGAGCAACTCTGTTGAAGATCTTAGCCCAAAGATGCAGCCACACTAAAAGAATGAGATTTACTTGGGAGATGAAACACTTTCATTTCCCAATTTAGTGCCATTCTAACAGGCTCCAGTAAAAACACTGGAATAGAGCAGAGTGAGCAAGACACAGACTCTCATAGAAGGCTGAGAGAAGGCTAAAGTCAACTGGAGAAATGAAAATAATGACCCTAGAAAATTCACCTCCAATGGTTCCTATGGCTATAATGAACATTGAACAGACTGACTTCTCCTAAGACTAAAATAAATCCTTGCTTTGTGGCCTTAACCTTAACCTTAGTTCCTAAAATGCAGACCATTATGTTCATCTTTCACCACCAACAAAACATCCTATAAGAAATACTAAAAGTCAAGAAAGAGGAGTCTAAAGAAATGAAAAACTTCAAAATTAGATGCAGAAATGACATATGTGTTAGAATTATCAGGTGGGAAATGGAAAATAACTATGACTAATATGTTGAGGGCTTTCATGATAAAAGGAGGCAGTGTAGAACAACGTGTGGATATTATAAACTGAGTTACAGTGAGATACAGAAACTGTAGAAAAACATTAAAGAAAGATCAGAAGTCCAAAACATCATTGTAGAATTGAAAAATGCTTTTGAAGATATGTTGGTTTTCCAGAGTGACTGTAAGAAATTACTACAAAATGGACAGCTTAAAATAGAAATGTATTTCTCTTACAGTGCAGGAGGCTAGAAACTTGAAACCAGGAGGTTAGCAAGATTGGTTCCTTTCTAGAGTGCTGAACAAGAAGCTATTCATGCTTCACCCTTAGGCTCTTGTGATTGCCAACCATTCTTGGCAACCTGTGGCTGTAGGAGAAGCTCTCTACTCTTTACCTTGACCTTCACATGCTCTTAGTTTGTGTAACTTCCCATGTAACTACATATTTACTTGAAAATTAGTAAATATTTGTTAAAATGTATATTATAAATGCCAGTACACCAACCAATTCTTAAAAAAGAGGTATAATTGATATGCAAAGAGAAGAAACAAACTGGAATCACATACTCAATTAAAACCACAGAGAGCACAAAAACATTTTTGAAAACAAGAAAAAAAAGAGAAACCCCTAAATCCAGAAATAGAAAACCATTGTAAATACTGTAGGTGTTATTTCAAATATATCAGTAATCACTTTTAATAGAAGTGATTTAAATATAATTAAATACAGACCTCTTCAGTGTGAATGAAAAATAGCCCATACATTTTTCCTCTTATGTACAGAATACCTATCTTATATATAAAGATTCACATGAGTTAAAAGTAAATTGAGAATATATACCATTGTAACATTAATAAAGTCAGTAAAAAGAGTAGCTCTGTTAGTTTCAGAGAATTCAGACTTTAGACAGGAATATTATCATTTTTAAATGGAGCATTATATAATGAAAAAGGGGTCTATTCTGTAATGGACTTAAAAATTCTAAATATAGACATACCTATCAAAAGAATATCAAAATATGTGGCTAAAAACTGACAGAACAGCAAGAGATAGAAAAATACACTTAAATTTGAAGACTTCAACACACCTCCATCAGTAATTGACAGATCTAGCAGGCAGAAAATCAGTAAGAAAATATTGACCTAAACAACTCTATCAATCAATTTGATCTAATTGGCATTTATAGAATAAGCCATTCAACAACAGCAGAAAGCACATTCTTCTAGAGCTCATATGAAACATTCACCAAGTTATCTCTTTTTCAATGGCATAAAACATACTTTATCAAATGTAGAAGAATAAAAATTACATGAAGAAAATTCTCCAACCACAGTGGAATTAAATTAAATTTTTTAAAAGATGGATCACATACATCTTATTATTTGGAGATTAAGTGACATACTTCTAAATGATATGTGGTCCAAAGAAGACTCAGAAAAATTTTAAAAATGCTTTCTATGGAGTTAAAATAAAAACATTACTCATCAAAATTTATGGAAGTAAAAAGATCATTATTTAAGGAAAATATAGATCATTATTTGTATTAGAAAAACAACAAAGATCTAAGGTCAATAATCTATCCTTCCTTTTAGGAAACTAATAAAAGTTTCAACTAAGCTTGATGAAAGCAGAGGAAAAAAGAAAGAAAAAAAAAAAACTAGAGCAGAACTCAGTGACTTTATAAATAGGAAGACGATGGAGGAAATTAAGGAAATCCAAAGCAGGTTCTTTGACAGAATTTTTTTTTTTTAAATAAGGAAAACCAAACACAAGACACAAATAACCAGCATACAGGAGTTTTCATCAGAATCATGGACATGAAGAGAAATATGAAGGAATACTATCAACAATTATATGCTCCAACTCTTGAAAATTTAAATATGGACAACTTTCTTAGAAGACACAGACAGCCAAAATTAACACAAGGAGGAATAGATAATCTGACTAGGCCTATATCTACAAACTAATAGATTGCATAACTAATATATTTCCATAAAGTGAAATATCATTCTCAGATGGTGTCACAATTACACCAAGTGTTAAAAAAAAATTGTCCAGAATCTCTTTCAGAAAATAGAAAATGTGTGTGTGTGTGTGTGTGTGTGTGTGTGTGTGTTATGCATGTGTGTTTGGGATCACACCCAAGACTTTGTACATGTTAGGCAAGTACTTTACCATTGAGCTACACTCCAAGTCCCAGAAGCACTCTTTTAAAACTTATTTCAACCAGGTGTGGTGGTGCATGCCTGTAATCCCAGTGATTTGGGAGGTTGAAGCTGGAGATCTCAGGTATGAAGCAGCCTCAGCAACTTAGCAAGGCCCTACACAACTTAGCAAGAGGCTGTCTCAAAATAAAAGTCAAAAAGGGCTGAGAATATGGCTCAATGGTTAAGCATCCCTGAGTTCAATCCCTGGTATATAATAAAAAATAAAATTAATTCCAAATCAGATTTACCAAAACACCAAAGGATAGATAAAGATTTTACTAGAAAGAAAATATGGTTCTTTTCTCTGATAAAAATTTAGACAAAAATTGTCAGGGAATATTAGTACATCAAACCCATTAAGTATATAAAAAAATACAACATGTACAAGGGGGATTTTGTTCAAGGTATCTAAAACTGGTTCAAAATTCAAATAGTAATAAATTTAACCTATCAATCAGCAAGCTAAGAAAGAAAAATGATGTAATTCTATCAATGGATGCAAAAAAAGCTTTTCACAAAAGTCAACACCATTCATGACAAAACTACCAATTAGATAGTGTAACAAGAAAAGGAAAGGAAGAGAGAAAGGAAGAGAGAGAGAGAGAGAGAGAGAGAGAGAGAGAGAGAGAGAGAGAGAGAGAGAAATAAAAGGGATAGATTTGGAAGGGAAATTTGTTTTGTTTTTTTGTAGTGCTGGGGATTGAACCCAGGACCTTGTGCATGCAAGGCAAGCATGCTACCAACTGAGCTATATACCCAGCCCTCAAAAAAATATTTTTTTCAGAGATAATTTATCATCTCTTTTGAAAATCACCAGGAATCTACACAGAAATTCTTGGTTTTAGTAAGTGATACAAGATACAAAATTAACATACAAAGTCAATTGTTCCCTTATATACCAACAATGAACAATTGAAATTTTGAAATGAAAAGACCAGCATAAAAATAATACAGTTAGGTACACATTTATCCAAATATATCAGGATTTGCATATGGAAAAAAAAAACAGAAAACAAAACCACCTAGATGTCCTTCAATAGATGAATGGATAATGAAACTGTGGAATATATGCACAATGGAATATTACTCAGCCATAAGGAAGAATAAAATTATGGCATTTGCAGGTAAATGGATGGAGTTTGAGAATATCATGCTAGGTTAAATAAGCCAATCCCAAGAAACCAAAAGCTGAATGTTTTCTCTGATAAGTGGATGCTGATACATAACAGAGTCGGGGGGAGGGAGTAAGGGAAGAATGGAGGAACACTGGATTATGTAGAGGGAAATGAGGGGAAGGAGCGGGTGGGGGAAGGAAAGATGGTTGAACAAGCCAAACTTCATTACCCTATGTACATGTATGATTACATGAATGGTGTGACTCTACATTGTGTACAACCAGAGAAATAAAAAGTTGTACCCCGTTTGTGTACAATGAATCAAAATGAATTCTGTAAAAATAAAAAAAGGGAACAAAAACAAAAACAAAAAAAAACTTCTAAATAAAGAAATGAAAGATCTTCAGCACTATAGAATAAAATTTGTTAAGATATTAATTCTTTCTACTTTGCTTTTCCAGATTGCTTTCCATAAAGCAATCTCACTCAGAACCTCAGCAGACTGATTGTAAAGTACAATGCAATGGCAAAATACCTAGAATAACCAACAGAACATTACAACAATAAGAACCATAACAAAATTTAAAATCTCTGCTACTTAATTTTAATACTTGCCCAAAACAAAATCCCAAAATCCACGTGGGTTGTATGATTGCATCTTTTTGCATCTTGACTGAAAGAGAATTGAAGAGGAGAGGCTCTGACTTCTACATTAGGATAAAGGAGTTCAAAGGAAAGGAGTTCCACAGCTATGGAAAGGTTGCCCGTGGTCAAAATCATGACCACCCCATCCATCCATCCTGCTCTGTTTTTTATATCTCCTTCAAGTTAATCGAATTGTGTTTACTCCAGAGATTCTAGAAAAACCAAGAAGTTCATATAATGGAAAATATTTTAGAGTCAATAACAAACCACAAAATATCAATTCTCTAGTCTGTCACCATCTTCCTTTTTTTACTCTGCGTATGTGAATATGTGTGGTGTAGTACATAAGCACAGTGCTATATTCTGCTTATATCATATGCACTGACTGATGGAAAGAATATTTATTGAATCCCAGAACATTTGAAAGAGAAAAGAAATATAATAAATACAAATATGAGGAAGATCTGTCTCCTTCATTCTTGGAACTTATTTCCTAATTAGGAAAGTCCTATAAACCATGAATTATGGGGCACATCAGAAGAGTGAAGGCATTGTGCAAATAGGTAATATTTTGAGATATGAATTCTAATACCTGTAAAAGAAAATCCAGGATTGAAGGTGTTCTATATCTACATCAAAAACATTGTGAAGCCTCTTGTTAAACAGGTGACTTAATAAATGTTAATAGAATGTTCTATGTTGATAAGTTCAAACTTTACTATGTCTTTCAATTTTTATTTCTATTAAAGTTTTTAGATATTAAAAAGGGCTTATAAAACTATAATAATCAAGACTGGTTTGTATTGGTAAAAAAGTCTCCTAGATTCATGAAACAATCAATTTCCATGATAAAGACCCATACATTATGGTCAAATGATCTTTGACAGAGGAACAAATATGATAGAGAAAGAGTAATCTTTCTTTGCTGAATTCTTTGTTACAACAAAAATATGCACTTCAACATAATCTTTACAACTGTCATGAAAATTGTCTCAAGTTGTACCATAGATCTAAGGTAAAACAAGAGATTATACATGATTAAAGGAAATATGAGTCAATCCATCTAACCTTTGGTATAATGATGGATTTTTAGATAAAACATCCAAAGCACAAGAAAAAAAATTAATGTTCATTCTCATTCAAATTAAAAACTTCTGATTTAGGGAAAGCATTGTGAAGTAAGTAAAAGACAAAACTAGGAGAAAATAGTTGCAAAAGAGACTTCTGTCTAAAATATTCCCCCAAAATTAAGATTTTAAAATTAGAAAATAAATAACTATAAAAGTGAATGAGATCTGGACAGACTCCCCACAAAGGAAGGCATGCAGATAAAAAAAATGAAAAGATTCTCAGCATTTTTCCTTAGGAAATCATAAATTAAAACATGAATGAGGTACCCTTTCAAATCTATACAATGGTAAAATTAAAAAAAAACTGACATTACTAATTTGGGGCAAGTATGCAAAGCAGCAGGGAATGGAAAATGGTACAGACACTGTGGAAAACAGTTTGACAGGTTCTTACAAAACTAAACATATTATAGGATTCAGCAGTCACATTTCTTTATATTTACCTAATTGAGCTGAAAACTCTGTATTCAAATATTTATAACAGCCTTACTCATAATCATCAAAAAGTAGAAACAAACAAGATACCCTTCATTAGGTAAACTGATAAATAAACTGTGGTAATGCATAAGGAGGAATGTGCTATTTGGAAAAAAAGTGCCTGTTAGAGGAAAAGAATAAATAGTTTATTGTTAACAGAGTCACAGTATTAGGAGACATTTTCTTGATGGAATATATCAAAATTAAGTACTTCAAGAGGCAAGTATTAATACTATACAAAATCAACCTACTTTACCTTAGTTTCTGAATTAATATTTAGCATTAGTTTCTGCTAGTTTGATACCACCTGAGGTGGTTTTAAATTCCTCCTAATGTTCTTTGTTTTTAACCAAAGTATTCTGATAAAGATAAAGGTTCATCAATAAACACTAAATATTTATTTTGTTAGAAAGGTATGATACATTCAGATGTTCAAATATCCAGAATAATTTAAATAATTTGGTCACATTTTGATGTAACATCTTCTCATTTGTATATAAAATAATCTGCTCATTACGTTTAGCATAGATTTCTCCTCTCAACTTCTGTTTTCCTCATGGATGGATTAATTTGTAATATGTTTCCAAGTTTTCAGTAAATATTGCAATTAATGCATTAGACCCAATATTAAATGTTTGTGTTTTTACATAAAATATTGATTACAGGGACAAAAGGTGACCATCAGACCACCATGGAAAGAAGCTATAGAGGATTCTACTCATTTATCTCAGTTATTTGCAAAGTCTCAAATTATTTTAAGGTACTTCTACTATTTGACAAAAGAATAACTTTGGTATTTGGTTATACTTTTAGGATTAAAGAAAATTATACTACAGTCCCATAGCTTATTAAAACAATGTTGTGAAAATGTAAGCTTAGCGATAATATATATTTCACTTTACTTCCTTACACTGAAAATAATGCTTCTGAATTTCCAAAGTATATTTAGCTTAAATCTCTTTAATACAAATACTAAATTTTAAATCAAATTAAGTAAAATAAAGGGCATGAACATCATTATCTTCTATTTGTTGAGTAGTACCTTAGTGCTGACGATGAGACCTTTATTATAAAATGATTGTATATGTATCAAATTGGCTGATGTTTAAAATTAGTGTAGTCTTTGGCACTCTTGAGTGGCGATGCATGATACTTGCCCCTTCCACAATTGCTAAATCTTCAAAATATTAAATGAGAATTCTCTCTAAACAAATCCTTAGAGAGTATTTGCTTCTACTATGATGTATTTTTCTCTGAAATCTCAGAAATTGAACCATTCTTGGTAATTGAGTTTAAAATAGCTTAGGGTTGAAATCTAATTTGCATTCATCTAACACAGAGAACACTCTCCACCAGCTATATTACTCAGATTAACACAATGTAAAATGGTATGTTCTCAATAAATGTATGCCCAGCTATTGAATATGTGGGTTCAAATGAGATATGACTGGGTAATTGCTTTGAAAGCTATAAAATCTAACTATGAGGCAATTTTCTTTTTACATGCTTCCAGAATTTACATTCATTTTTACGCAGTAGATTGCCATTTTATTCTTCTACCATATAGATATAAAGGAGCTCTCTTGAATGTGTCTATTACTCCCACCTTATAGTGTGAATGTATTTTCCTATTCTTCGCTTGTTCCATGTCTCATTATTTGCATCACATATGGAAATAATTTGATGCAAGAAAACTTTCCTCTGACCCCAGGATTAACATAACTCACTGTAGACTCTGATGTACCTATGACACTGATTACTGTTTAAAGCTTTGTGATTAGTAATATCAGTTCATTGTACTAGATAATTATTCATTCTATACAAAAACTAGTATTATAGTTGATACACTGTGAGCACACAATGAGGAGTTAATAAATGAATCAATAAAAAAAGATCACTAGAAAACACAATGGAGCAGGGGTATTTGAAGTAACTGAGATTACCATACAGAAATGAGAAAGAAAACCATATTTTGCTCTGTCCTAATCCATCAAGTATGAACTTCACTTAAATGGTTTTGCCTTATTCTCTTTTGGTATTTTGTGAATCCTGAGATGTATATAAAAATTGGTTTTCTTAATTGTTTAAATGACATGGTATTTTTAAAACCTTTCTATCAATAACCTTATGTCTGTTGAAACTGTTCAGTATTTTATTTTTTTCAAATAAGGAATATTTCAGGAATTTGTATGTAATCCTTCCTCAGGGGCTATGCTGATCTCCATATCATTTCAATTTGAGTATATGTGCTGTTGAAGCCAGCCCCATTCTGCATTTTAACTCATGGTCATGGTTATATGAATCTACACATGCGCTAAAATTATGTAGGACTAAATATATGCTCACATATACACACATTGCTTATAAAATTGATGAAATGTGAGGTAAGGTAATTTTACTAATTTGATATTGTACTGTATTCATAAAAGACAATACCACTGAATGAAAGTATATGAAATATCTGTTATTATTTCTTACAACTACATGCGTTTAATTTCAAAATTAATACGTTAAAAAATTCAGCAGCACATTATGAATTCCTTGAGGCCATGAATTCAGATTCATAATTACATCCTAACATCAAACAAAGTGCCTTTTACCTTGTAGCCAATACATAAATAGTTGACCAATAAATACATGAATTTTAAAATTCAAGCCAAAACCAAAACAAAACAATACTGATACCACAACCAACACCAACAACACAAACTTAGGACTATAAGGCTTATTTTTTTTTAACAATTATACATTTATAGAGCACAGTGTGATGTTTCATTAGCTTGTGTTTCAGGGATGTTAGTATACACTCATAAAGACTCTATGCAGACCAAAATGAAAATCCCTTAACTATCTTTCTGTTAGTATCATTACAAATATTGTCAATATTAAGTTTTATAATATAAAAAATTTCAAGTATGCTGCAATAATAGACTCTATATCAATATACTAATTTTGCCAGTTTGCACAAATTCAAAACATTAATGTGCTAACATCAGCATCAATTCTTTGGACCTATAATATCTAAATCAATTCCTTAGTATGAGTTTTTTTTTCCTGTAAATTCTTTATTGCTTAAAAATAACGATGATCTAATTTTGTTGATTTTTCCAATTCCATGTAATAAAATCAAAGTCCAGTCTACATTACTAGGAGTAATTTTTAAAAGTCTCATTTTCTCCTAAAATTCTACATATAAAAATGTCTATAAACTCTACAGTAAAATCATAAAAGAAAAATACAGAACTATTTACTAGGTCCCTGTTTATTTATCATATCCCCTGCTTCAAACATTACTGCATGATTGATCTCTTAGTATCTATCAATCTTAGCTGCTAACATAATATATATTTGATAATCTCTCTGCACTGATATTGCCTAATTTTAAATTATGTAGTAATTTTTCAGAAACATGGAGGTTAAAAAGACATTCTACAGTATTCCTAATAAATATTTTGTATTGTTTAAAATGAACGTTAATGGTGTCTTGAAAACTTTATTTTTGAACATATTTTTCAAAGTGAGTTAGGAGAAAAGGATACCAAATATCATCTAAACTCTCTCTACAGTATTCTATGTAATGATGTAAGTGTAGAGAAGATTTGGAGATGTTACTCACAGAACTAATTTTTGTATATGTGTATATATACATACATAAGTTATAGACATATACTATATAATGCATATTTTGTATTTTAATGCATATTTTATTTTAAATTTTGCATATCTTTATATATTTATTTAAATGTTTATATGTGTTATATATGCAGAGAATTCCTTAAAATCACACATTACACTTTAGATAATTTAATGTCAATTTTTAATTTATTAAAAGATCAGGAGCTTTTATTAAAATCAGTGTCTTCTTATAGTATGCATTCCAATCAGAAAAATTGGTAAAAATTATGATTATTTTGGCATTTACTAGATAATTTTAGGAAAATTCACATATTTCAAGTAAAAATATTAGATTTCCTTCAAGGGCCAAGTTGTATCTCACATAAACACACTCACACAAGCAAATAGAAGATGCCACCCTTTGAAAATGGGCCCCTTACAGTATTTTAGTACAGTTTGATATGGGCTACCCTTTTTACCACAAAACATCCCTATTGGAAATGGAGGCACAATAAATAGGATGGATCTTTGATTATGGGTGACACTTCGGAAAGAGGTAAATGTGTTTGGATTTTGAAACAATACATATGTTGATCATAATAAAACTTTGAAAATTAACAAAATTAAAGTGATGGAACAATTCATTTGACTAGGTCAACAGCTGCATCCCTTTGATTAAACCCTCAAAAAGAGAAAACACAACACAGACATCTTGCTGTTTTTGCCTCAGTATTCAAATGGAGAAATTCATTTTGTGCCAATAGGCACTGCTGAAACCTTACTCAGTTTCTCTGCCAATATGACAATTTGCATAACATTACCCACAATGCCTCGCATTGTGATTTTGCTTTGAAAACAGATTTAATTGAGCCTTGCTGAGCTGCATTAATGTGTCTGTTTAAATTGAGCAAACCTAATTATCTCACATGAAAGTTATGCCACCTCTGGTGCAACAAAGCTAATGCAATTAAAGTCAGCCAGATGTATTAATTGAGTATTGTAAACATGCATTCTATCTGGTAGAGAACAGCTCACTATACATCAGGGACTGGACAGTTTGTAACCAACTGCAACACAGCTTTGTTTGTCAAAATGGTCTTTGGTACAAAGATCCATAAAACCAGAATCAGAGGGTTACCCTGTGTCTTAAGGATTGGTGTCTATGTAGACTTAAGGTGTGCTATCCCACACATTTTGTTCTACACTTTGAAAACTCAATTTGTGAGCATTCATGATATGGATTTTATCCCTCCATGGCCTCCTAATAAGCTTTGAAAACAAAAAAAAGGCATCACAAATCTTTGCTATTCTACTTTTGCAAAATTGTCCTCTTATCTTTGAAGGATGGAATCACACAAAATTTGCTATAAACAATGGTTCCTAAAAAATAATGGAAAAAGGAATAAATTTTTTTTTTGGGGGGGGGAGGGAGGATTCTAGGGTATTGAGTCCAGGGCTGCTTTACCACTGAGCTACAGTCTTTTTCACTTTTTGGGACAGGGTCTCACTAAACTGCCAAAGCTGGCCTCAAATTTATGATCCTCCTTCCTCAGTCTCCTGAGTTACTGGGATTACAAGTATATGCCATAGTGCCAGGGGAAGAAAATCTATTTAGGCCTTTTCATACATGATAGCTAAAGAAATAAAAGTCAAGCATAAGATTTTTAAACTATATTATAAAATCAAATAATATATTGAGAAATCTCTGAGATGACTGGCAGTTCTCAGTCATACTGGAATTGTGAACTATTGGGTGAAACAACTTGATTAAAATATTAGATGTAGAACTTTGCAAATATGAATTTAAAAAGACTTTAACAATGGGAAGATGAGACAAAATATGTAAATTTGCTTTTATGAATTTCCTTTTCTGTCCTTTTGGATTAAAATATATCTCATAGTTCGAATCACGTTTTCTTTAAATCTCAGGTGGCTCTCATTTTACCAGAGATACATATTTTCAAAAATGTGTGATGATCTTGTTTAGAAGATTGAATATTGCAATCAAATGGCTATTTTAAAAATTCACAGTTGAAACATCTAAAATTTATTAAAAGAATCTTTTACTTGTAAACAGGAATAAAGAAAACAAAGATTGAATTTTTACTTTGTCTTTTGTTGTTTTGTTTTTTAGTATTTTGTTTTCATTAATTTAAATTAACTATGTAGACCAGAAATAGAGAGTGAAACACAATTCAGCTTTAAAAAAATTGGCATATTGTAATTTGTTTAATTGCAGGACCAAAGCAATAGGCCAAGTGATCGCTTACTGAGTGTAAAGGTTAAAGTGGCAGTGGAGACACTGGAATGGTTCTGTTGTGTACTTTTGTATTGTGTTTAGAACAGAGAGGTGGGCTTTAAAATAACTCTTTCTATGAATTTAGTGAACATAGAAACAGGTGAAAATAAGACACCTCTCAGAACATTCACCAAGAACTATGATGTCATTTATTCAAAGGACAGTCATACCTTCAAATGTACCAGCCTGTTAACAGTACTATGAACTTCTAAAGAGTGCTTTAACATGTCTCCTTTAGGAAATTGAATATATGACACCAGTGACATTATGAAAATGAAATATTTGTACACCAATTTAGTAACTAAGGATAAAGTCTCCATTAGTAAGGACTAAGTAAGAGTATATCTGTTTATAATAAATCTAGTTCCATGAATTCAAACACACTTTGCTGTGAGATTTCTATCTTTAGAAAAATTCCCTTGACATGACATCTTTTAAAAGTACCCATGACATGACATCCTTACCAGTTACCTTTCGTTTTAAATATCCTGTCACAACCTTACACCTATCTAATTTAAACCATTGCTCTCTTAGAATACACCTTCCATTTCTTACATTTGCCAGTTGTACTTGATTTCTTCTGTCTAAATTATTCTGCATTACTACCCCACTGATTCTGCAACTAACTGCAAGGAACCACTCAAGTGGTTCATAGGCCAGTAGTTACATTTTATGATAGTTGCTTAAATTTGCTCAGATTTGCACAGAGCTCTTCTTTGTGGGCTCAGAGAACCCTAAGTATTTTATTAAAGCATTTATGGCACCATATGTTATAAAGGCTTTAGTCTGTATGCTGTGTTTAACACTGAACTCCTTCATTGCAGAAGTTAGGTTCATCAACCTTCCCATTCACTCAATAAAACTGTTTTTCTTTTTTTCTTTTTTTATTTTTGAGAGAATGCTAGAGTTCAACCTATATTAAGAAAAATCCTCTGGATTACAGAGGTACATTTCATCCTCTTAAATCAATGACTTCTTATTGTTGTGCTGAGGAAATCCCCTCTCAGGAGACTACTCTTACTAAGAAGAACTATCAGTTACTTCTTTATCTCCCTGGAAGAATGAGTACCAAAACCTCAGCCAAATTCACTGTTTTAGTCATTCACTGATGGAAAGAAAGTAGTAGGAGACAATGAAATTCTGCACATCTAGTTGCTTATTTACTTAAGAAAGGGATTACTGAAAAGATGTAAGTTTCATTGCTAAGCTCATTTGAGCACCAGATTAAGTGTCATGCATATAGTTTAAAAAATCAGGTTATTTATTGAATAAATAACAGAAAAAGTACATATATTTATAAAATGATATGACATTTGTAAAATGGTATGACATTTAAAGAAGTTATCTAATTTGAGTTTGAGGTTAATATTTAAAGGGTATAATAGCTAATTTGAAAATCAAATAGATTGAGAAAACAGCATGTGTACCTTATAGTGTTTATGAATATATTAAAAAAATTATAACATAAATGTATGCAGATCCTTTCCTGAGAAAAGCATAAATTGTTATTGAAGGACATTAATGAAGATATGATTTGATGGATAAATAGTGAATAATATCATGTTTAAGTAGTTTAAACTTCAGTATTCTGAATATGTTACCTCAAATTTAACTCTAATTTTAGGCAATCTACAAATTAACTAAAAGAGAGTTAGTTAAAGAATACGTTCTAGATTTCCCATGAAATTATAAAGGCACAATACTGACTTTTTAAAACTAAAACCTTCAGGGAAGGAGATGATAATTATTAATTAGCAAGAGGTATTTACATGTATATTCACTGTTGATCTTTGCTCTTGTTGAAGAATTAGACAAACATCAAGGAAAAACAAAATACTGAAGCAAACAGGTAAATCTCAGTCCTTTATGTATGCTCTAGGTGGTAGTTCAGAACAGTTGAAAAAATTAACTTTAAAATCAATTGTTTGAAGATGAATGAATGTCAATATACCACTTTTAAGAGAAAATCAGACAATATTTCTTAGTTTATTCCAAAAATAGAATGTTAGTTTTTAACATGTATATTTGTTAAAATTACACTTTCAGATACAGACATAGTGATCAGAAAATAGAGAACTTTGACTTGGAAGTTGCTTGAAGAACAACAAATAAAAAACTAAACAAACTGAAAAATCACTCTTCTTAGAGTCATAGGAGGTCACAGGGCAAACTCCTGACCCCCAAACTGGAAAAATCAACAGAAAAAATAGAGAATCACAATTTATGGAACAGAAACTCACTATTAGAAACTTCTGCAGGTAACCTACGTAGTGCTTAGGTAGCAATTCTGAACACTAATTACAGATTGCTGCTGGCAGTCAGGTACACAAGCCTGAGAGAGAAATTTCCAAGGGCACCCTGTTTTGGAAGAATGAAAGGCCACACTTTTTAAAATGGTATCCCCTGGAGTTCTTCCAAGTTCTCACAGTTAATATCAGAAAAAATCCTTTCCTGCTTCACACAGTGGGGAGGAATAAAGGGAATATTTTCAAGGAATCCAAGCATTCAATTATTCTTAACCAGACATGAACTCAGGAAAGACTATCTGACCAGAGCCCACATTGCTGGGATTTTAGCAGAGCCAACATGACCTGGAGGTCATGCTGGTCAGGAAAATGTTCAACTCCAGACCCTGTAGACACAAGATCCAGTTGGTGAGTTGGGGAATAAGAAGCACTTTTGAAGCTCATCATTGAAGATACTGGTTCACCAAAAGACTGAGCCCTAACCAAGGTATTAAAGAATGTTACCTCTCTTTCTACACTTTACCATTATGTTATTAAAGGTCTATATACCTAGTGTGTTATGGCCAAATAGCAATACAAAAGTATAAGATATATTAAAATGCAAAAGAATACAGTCGAAGAGACAGAGCATATGTCATTTGCAGAAAAATAAATGGAACTAGAGTCCACTCTATTAAGCAAAATAAGCCAAACTCAGAAGGTCAAGTCTATGTGTTTCCTCTCATATGTAGACACTAGAAAGAAAAGAGGAAAAGAAAGGTGAGCGGGGAGATCTCATGAAAATCAAAGGGAGATCAGAAGAGTAGAGGGAAGGGACTAGACAAGGGGAGGGAAAGGGGAAATACTAGGGGATGATATTGATGGAATAATACTGGCCAATTATATTGTTATAGCGTGTGCATGTGTGAATATGCAACAACAAATCCCACTATTATGTATAACTATAATGCATCAATTAAAAATAAGGAAAAAAGCAAAAGAGAGAGAGAGAACAAGGGAGACAGAGAGAGTGAAAACATCAGAACCAGATTCAATAACAGAATGAGATGGACATCATTGCCCTGTGTACATGTATGAATGCACAGATGGTGTGACTCTACTTTGTGTCCAACCAGAGAAACAACAACTGTACTCCATTTGTGTACAATGAATCAAAATAAATAAATATAAAAAAATGGATGAGATTTTGAAAATATCAGATTGGGAATTTAAAATAACTATGATGAATGCTAAGGGTTCTATTGATTGCATAAAGAACACAGCATGAAAGAACAGAGGAGTAATATAAGAACAGAGATAGAAATTCGAAGAAAGGATCAAAAAGAATTATTAGAAAACCAAGCATGGTGTTACACGCCTATAATCCCAGCTGTACAGAAGACTGCGAAAGGAGGATCAAGTTCAAGGCCTGCCCAGGTAACTTAGCAAGACCCCCTTTAAGAATAAAATTTAAAAGAACTGGAGGTGTAGCTCTGTGGTGGAGTGCTTGTCTAGCATATGTGACAAGCACTGAATTCAATCATCAGTACTGAAAAACCAAAAACTAAAATCATTGTAACAGAAATGAAAAATGTCTTTGATAAGCTTGTTAGTTGGCTAATGATTGAGTAAAAACTATCTGAGCCTGAGAATATCTCAGTAGAAAACTTCCAAAACTGAAAAGCAAAAGGAAAAAACTAGTAAATAAAAGGAGAGAGTATCAAACAATTGTGGGACAACACAAGATGCAACTGGAGAGAGAATAAAATGTATGTAATTGGAAGGAAAATAAAAAAAGAAAGGAACAAACAAAATATTTGAAAAAACCATGACTGAGAATTTTTTCCAAATTTAATGTCAGACACCAATTCACAGGTCCAGGAAGTTCAGAAAACACCAAAAAGAATGAATGTAATATAAAAAAAAAATCCTTAGGAATATTCAAGCTACAGAGGAAAAAAGAATCAAAGACAAAACAAACAACAAACTTTACATGTCACGAGGGGGCTGAAATGCCCAAATTCTGGGGAAATATGAGGATGCTCAGGTACATGAAACTCAAATTTCTAATCAGGTTCAAACCAGAGATGACTTTCCATGGCACATTACAATAAAACTGTCAAAAATGAAAGAGAGAAGTTTGAAAGTAGCAAGAGAAAAAGTCTCGTTGAACACAAGGAAACTTTCATAAGACTCTCAGCATATTTTACAGCAGAAGAGTCATAGATCAGGGAAGAGTGAGATGATGTATCAAAAGTACTGAGGAAAAAACAAAAGGAACTACCAACCAATAATACTTTACAGGGCAAATCTGTCCTCCAGAGATGAAGAAGATATAAGTACTTTTCTAGACAAAAGCTAGTGAAGTTTCTGAAGTAATATGCTTGATTCTATTCTCGTCATCTTTTATTCACCTACTCTAGGCTTTGGCTCTTTTGTTAATATGAGACTTACATAAAATACACTATAGTCATAGTAAGCTATGCTACGCTCTAAAAAAATTGCTAAAGGGAATTCTTCAAGCTGAAATAGATGTTAATAGCATAAAAATAAAAAAAGTATAAAATTCACCTGTAAAGGTAAATATATAGTCAAATTCACAATAGTCAAATATTCTAATGGTGTTTTGTGAATCACTTCTAACTCTAATACACAGGTTAAAAGACATAATGTTAAAAATAACTATAGGTATAATAATTTGTTAATGGGCATATGATATAAAAAGATATGACTTATGACATCAAAACCATAAAACATGGAGAGAGGAAGTGCAGAAATTTGTATATGTCCAAAATTAAATTATCAATAGTAGTCCTTATATTTCTGTAAGTCTCATGGTAACCAAAGACAGAAAAACCTAGGAAAGATAACAAAAGACCAGAAGAAAAGAAGCAAAGCATATTACTATAGAAAATTATCAAACCATAAAAGAAAACAGAAAGAAGACAAAATGATTGCAGGATCTATGAAAATGCCAGAAAACAATTAACCAATGATAATAATTTCTTACCTAACAAAAATGACTTGGGTTCATGTAAATGAAATGGGTTTACCAACTGAAATACATAGAGTAGCTTAAAGCATTACACAACAAAGTTGGTGCATTGTGAACACCTGTAATCCGGGGAGCTCTGGAGGCTGAGGAGGAGGATCACAAGTTCAAAGTCAGCCTCAACAACTTAGTGATGCCCTAAGTAACTTAGTGAGACCCTGTCTCAAAATTAAAAATAAAAGAACTGAAGATATGGCTCAGTGGTTAAGCATCACGGGGTTCAATCCCAGCACCAAAAAACTAAAACAAAACACAACAGCAAAATCAAACAGACAAAAAGTTAAGACTCAACCGTATACTATCTAGAAGAGATTTGTTTCAGCTTTACAGACACACATAGGCTGAAAGTGAAATGATGGAAAAAGATATTACATACTAATTAAAACTAAAAAAAGTGTGGATATCAAATGAACTAAACTTTAAACTTTAAGAGTAAACAAAGACGGTACTTAAATAATAACTAAGTGGTCAATTTATCAAGATAATATAACTGTAAATATATATGCATCCAACCTAAATATAAAGAGCAAATATTTGAAGATATAAAGAGAGAAATAAACAATACACTTACAGCAAGTGTTATCATTTAGACATGTGTCCCCCAGAAGCTCATGTGTGAGACAATGCAAGAAGGGTTAGGGATGAAATGATTGGGCTAAGAGAGCTTTACCCCAATCAGTGAATTAATCCCCTTATAAGGATTATCCAAATAGTAATTGCAGGCAGCTAGGGTGTGCAGAGGAGGTGGGTCCCTGGGCGTGAGCCTTTGGGGTATATATTTTATCTTTGTGGAGCAGAGTTCTCTGTTTCCTGATCATGTCCTGAGCAGCTTTCCTCCACCGTACCTTACTGCCATAAGGTACTGCATTACCCTGAGCCAAGGAATGGAGCCAGCATTCTTTGGACTGAGACCTCTGACACTTTGAGTCCCCAAATAAACTTTGCCTCCTCTAATTGTTCTCATCAAGTCTTTGGTTATACCAATGAAAAACCTGATGAAAACAATAGGTGACTTTAGTACCCTACTTTCACTTTATAGATAAATAGAACAGCAGGGTAGATTTGTATGGAAACATTGTACTTCGCGAAATTTAGAGAAGTGGACCTAATAGGCACATAGAGAACATTCACTCCAACCTTAGCTACACATTCTTCTCAAATACACACAGAACATTTTCCAAGATAGAGTATGTTAAGCCACACATCTTAACTTTAAAATGAATAAAATTATATCAAAATCTTAGCAGATCCTTTACCAAAAATGATATACTGATGACAACTAGCATATGAAAAGAGGATGCACAGGACATAAAAACCAGAACACTGACAAAGCCATGCTAGCAAGGATGTGGAGTAACAAGAACGCTCATCATTGCCAGTGGGAATGCAAAATGGTACAGTTATTTTGAAAGACAGTTTGGCAGTGTCTTATAAAACTCTTATATCATCCTGCAATTGTAGTCTTTTCTATTTTCCCAAAGGACTTTAAAAGTTATGAGCAAAGAAACTGTATGTACAAAAATAAATGATGTTTCAAAGTGGGTTCAAGAACTGTAACAAATGTAGCACTGTGGTGGAAGAAATTAATAAGAAAGGAGGCTATGCCTATTTGAGGGAAGGAGGATCCCCCTTGAAAAAACTCTGTGAGATCTGCTCAATTTTGCAGTGAACTTAAAATTTCTCTAAATTATTTTTAAATCTACTTTTATTAAAAAAAATTCTACGCGCACGCACACACACACACACACACACAGTATTCACAACTCAGTAGAATAATGTTTCTCAAAAGATAGAAAAATCAAGCCTTAGGTAAATTAAATTACAAGAAAATTAAAAACTAAGTGGTACCAGAAAAACACTATTAACAAAATTAACATATAAGCAAGTCTTGTATGAGATGTTACTGACATTTGTAATTATAAAAATATGCATGAAAATTATATTTTCAAATCAATAAGAAAAATAGGTAAAGAGATAAACAGAAAATTCACAATAAGAAATAAACAGACAAATATAAAAGTAAGAGATTTCTTGTAAGCAAGGCAATATACTGTTATTAGTGAATGGAGAAAATAAATGCAAATTAAAATAATAATGCATGCTATTTTTACCCATTACTTCCTTTCAGACAATACATCTGAATACATAAAATGTTTGTATAAATGTAGGAAAATGATTTGGCACTCTATCCTTCAAACAGAGCTTAGAGAAAATGTGTGATGCCATATTCCACTTATGGATTGTTCAGCAATATGTTAAGTCTAGATGCTGGATTCTGAGGTAAGCAGAATTTTAATGAAATTACAATTCACTGTTTGTATTTTTACCTCTTTTCCTTTTTTTCCAGTGCAGAATGTAAATACAGTGTGTTGAGCATTAAAAGATATGAGTGTGATGTATTAACCTGGCTAGATCTCCAAAACAAACAGAAAGGGAAAATATACAGAATAAATTGGAAAGTATGTTCATACATTAATGAGAAAATATTAAATACTAATCATAAAAAAAACTAATGAATGCAGCGCAGTATATTAATTGGATGGAAGAATTGACCACACACTAGCAAATGAGATTGCTCTTGTGAGTAACCCCCAAGTGCATGTGTAGTGGAACTTCACGTTTTAGGTATATAAGTAGGTTTTCAAAAAGCTCATTGTTTTAATACCTATAATTATTTACTCATTTTTAAGAAAAATGAAGACTGGAAATGATATTACTAAGTGATATTAACTATAAATAGTGAAAATTTGTGATTATAGTCAATTTTGTTTCTTTTATATTTTAAACTTTTAAAAGTTCCATACAATCCTTCAACTAGATGTATGTAAATTCACTTCTAAAAAGTCTGAAGTCTGAAGGTTTACATCTGAATACTGAAAAATAGAAAGAAAACAAAACAATGATTTTTAAGAAACAAAAATTGTGAAAGTAGGAGGCTTAATACTGGAGTTAATTTTGGAAGAAAATAGAAGTATGAGGTACGTGAAAATTTCCCTCTATGCATATCTCTATTGTTTTTATTATGAGAATGGATTTATATATAAAATCTACAATCTAAAGCATGATAACAGTATTAAAAAGAAAAAAATATAAACTGTGGTAAAAAGAACACAAAAAATAGAGACATCAAGTGCTTCCAGAACTGAGAATGATGTGACATGCCATAATTTAATCCTAATTTGCTATTAAGAAACCCTATTTCTGGCAATGTTACCTTTTTTAAAAAAATATATATCAATTACATGACTAGAAATGTCAAATATGATAAGACCAAATTCAATTGCCCATAAATATATCTTTAAAAAAAAAGTCTCAAGAAAAAAGTAGTGAGGTGGAAATAGTCTTGGAGATATCCTCATGAAGAGGACTGTCAATGCATTTTGAATCAAACCGAAAGATCTGCTTTGAATATACGCTTCTTCTGGTGCTTTTGCACAGTGAAATGCAGTAGATTTCTAAGACCTTAGAGTGAATGGATGACATAACTTAGAGAAGTCACTGCAGGCAACGATGACTCCAGTTTGCAGTCCTAACTGGGCTCCAAACACTGGTTGCCCTCCTATTTTGCAGGCACAAAAGGACCACCGGATTTTCAGCTTATGGGAGAAATGGAAATTTTTTAATAACAATGCTTCCACTATATTATTATTGACTAATTGAACTTTTTATCTTGTAAAACATTGAAAGCCTCCCCTATAATTCCAGGGAAAGGGGAGGTTGTGACAGGAAATTTGCAAGTTCAAGGCCTGCTTCAGCTACTTAATAAGACTCAAATTAATTAATTAACTAATTAATTAGTTAATAAAACATTGATGTGCCTTGCAAAAGTCACTGTTAGGGCTGTCCGTTTGCACACCCAATTTCAACAGCATTGCATGTTTTATTTGCTAATATATTCCCAACATCATACACCCTTCCCTCCTGACTGACTTCGTCTCAAAGCCACTCAATTCCACTGGGCAAAACTAGCTCTACAGAACATTTCAGCTCCTGGTGGAGAATGGTTGTTTTGTTTTTGTTACTGAGATTCTGTCTCATTGAATAGCAAATAGTGTTGCTCCTGCATGTGCGATGAGTCTTGATGCAGCACAAGGAAAAGACAAATCTCAACTTGCACAATATTACCAAATGAAAGGAACGTGGATGGGGTTGGGCTCGATCAAGTGTAAATAAATGTGGCTTGAGAAACCCTAGCAATCTTAAAGTTTACTTAAAAAGTAAGGGGATAAAAAGGAAATAGTAAGATTATTATTGTTGTTAAGTACTGGAAATTGATTTTCTTTTTCATTGAAAATAGTCGAATGATAACTATTGCAGTTGGTTTGAGTGCAGTCCTGAAACAGCCATTAGGAGACTTTTCTAGTCATATAATTTAATGATTCTTAAATTTCACAAAGTGCCTTTTAATTTTATTTTACTTTTATAACCAGAACAGCTTATATTTGTGCAGCTCTTTCCACTTCACAAATAAAGTGTTGAGTAGTAAAGTAGGTCAGGGTATTTGAATTAGATTTGAACTAATCATAACTGTGCTGGCATATGGTAACAGCAGTAGTGTCACCTTAGTAAAGTTACTGATCTTCTCTGCCTTGATTAAGATAGCTGTGTATTAGAAAGTGAAACACAGAGAAAGTTAAATATCATTATTGAATGGCAGTTTTTCATTTAATTCTCCTATCTTACTTAAGAAATTTGCATTATTTTTTTCAATTCACACGCTAGGAAACAGTGGCAGAAATAGGTTAAATCAGTTTTTAAGTGGCAGAACCAAACCTAGATTTCAATTTTCATCAGAATTTTATGAAGATTTGCCTAGAATTCTACACTAGGAAAGAATAACAAATGTTAGAAAGCACCATAATTTTTCTTTCCTCTTCTCTGTCTGGGTGTGGTATATTCCTGAGTATTTATTTTTTAGCCGAGTGTTTGTAGGACTGAATTTAATACTCAGAGTTTCTCATAAAATGCCTCCCCTTAACAGAAGTTACTGTCTTTGAAATAAATTCTTTGGCAGAGTTATCTTTGATCACCAAAGACAACTATAGCGTGGATTCATTTTCAAAGTGCTTCATTATCATTAATTATTTCAGGGAGGGACTTTGTAGAGACAAAGATGTCTGAAAAATGGCAATCTCTTTGCTCTATTGTCTTTGTGATCATTTACTAAGTCAAAACAAGACAAGAACCTAAAAATAATTTCCTTTTTCCTACTTTCATGTTTCTGTAATCATCAGAACATGTCACAGCACCATTTATGTATGCATCACAGTATGTAACAACAGAGGACTTTCCTACATACAATGCGTACTCACTTCCGGTCACAGCGGGTGGAATTGAGACTCTTGCACTGTCTATCTCTGCCATTTATCATTGCCCTTTAGTCATTCCCCAACAGTGTGATTCCAGGATTCCTTCATAGTCCTCAAGTTACTGAGGACCCAATAGAGCTTTTGTTTATGCAGATTACATCTTCAAGATACTTAACTATGTTGGAAACTGAAGCTCAGAGCATTTTCAACATATGTATTAAAATATAACAACAAAATACCTATGTTAACAAAAAGTAACACTTTATGACATTTTAAGACATCGTTTTAAATTTTTGCAATTTTTAAAAAAATATTTGACTTAATACAAGTCCTCTGGATTACTATTTCTGCTGCAGTGTTAATCTGTGGTGATATCACAGGTGACACAGCTTCTGGAAAACTATACTGCACAGTTGTTAAAGAATAAGAAAAAAAGGCAAATGACATCTTAGTATTATTTTAAAAGCTTGTAGATATATAATTTACATACTGTAACACTCACTTGTTTAAATTATAAAATTTGATGTTTCTTACATTCACTGCCATGTAATAATCACTATAATCTAATTTCAGATCATTTTCTTCAATGAAAAGAAAACTCTGTACCCATTACCTGTCACTCCTCCCACAGCACCTTGCAACTACTAATTTGTTTTTTGTAGGTGTAGATTGGCATATCCTGAACATTTTATATAACTAGCATCATAAGGGAAGTGGCCTTTTGCAACTGGCTTCTTTCACTTGCTGTGCTATAGCATTTGTCAGTACTTCATTTCTTATTTTGCCAAATAATGTTTCATCATATGTATATATCATATTAGTTGTTGTATCTAAGGATTTTTTTTAGTTTTTTGACATTTATGAATAATTATGCTGTGAATATAAGTTCATGAGATTTTTCTTTGGACATGTGCTATGATTTTCCTTAGGTTTCAGGTCCTTAGTGACTCTATTTTTAACATTCCAAGGAACTGCCAAACTATTTTCCAAAGTAGCTGCACTTTTTGCATCCCCATCAGCAATGTCTGAAGGTTTCAATTTACACATGTTGTCACCAACACTTATTATTGTCTTGCTTATTTTAGACAGTCCCATGGGTACACAGTGGTTTCTCATTTTCATGTTATGATTCTGTAAGTACTAATGGAGTTGAGCTTCTTTTCATGTACTTATTTAATTCATTCAGATATCTTTTTAAGAAAAATGTCTATTGAAACCATAAGTCTCTTTTTTAAAAAATGGGTTGTAAGAATTCTTTATATATCCTGAGAAAAGTCAGGATGGGTAAATTTATGTGTCAACTTGGTTGAGCCACTGGTGTCCAGTTATTTGATCAAACATTATTCTGGATGTTTCTGTGAAGATGTTTTTGAATGAGATTAACATTTAAATTGATGGATTCTGAGTAGACTGCTCTTCATAAAGCAAAGGGACCTCATCTCATCAGTTGAAGGCCTTAATAGAACCAACACTAACTTCTGAACAAGGAGTCCTGCTAGCTAACTGACTGCCTGTGGACTCAGATTGCAATTCCTTTCTGTTCTCTAGCCCATTCTGCAGATTTTGGCCTTAGCAAGCCTCCATAATCACATAAATAGTTCCTTAAAAGAAATTTATCTCTGTGTGTATATAAACTTTGTTTCTCTGGAGAATCCAATACAGTCACTTTGTGAGATGTGATTTACAAAGATTTTTCTCTGTGGTGTCTTTTAAAGCCTAAATTTCTAGAATTTAGATTGAGTTCAATTTAATAATCTCTTTTATGGTTTATGTTTTCAGTGTTGTATCTATGATATCACTGCTTAACGGAGTTCAATCAGATTTACTGATACCTTTTCTTCTAATAATTTGACAATTTTAGCTCTTTCATTTAGTTTTATGATCTACTTGGAATAAATCTGAGTATATGAGTATGATAGGTATCCACATTTATACTTTTGAATGTAGATATAGAGTTGCCAGCAATAATTTGTTGAAGTTATCATTATTTCGAAAATATAGTTTACCCTACAGTTTTCCTAAAAAGATCCATGAACTACTCTTTGAGAACTGCTGTCCTGCCTCTGAGTATCTTCACCATGTAGCATCATCTTCATGGAATACATTTTCATTGTATTTAAATCCTACTATTAAAAAAAAAGGCCTTTTTTCTGATCTACTTTAGTATAGAGCTATTCAATCCATGCACAGGCAATATTATTAGAGCCAGGAGAATTATGACCATTTGTAATGTCATTTGGCAAAGAAATGAATTCATATTGATTTCCCAAGTACAAGTTGAAACTGGATTATTTCTCTGGATTTCAAACTGTAAACTAGAAAAATAATCATGTGATGATTTTTCTGATATAGTGTTACTTGTAAGAAATCCCTTACCTCTAAATTTTTGTGAACTTCCAATTTTTGTAGTCCTGGAAATATATTAACACTGTTGCTTACTACCTACTGTACTCTACTTCCTATAAAATTATATGCATGAAAAATATTTTCCTAGGGAACTTACTTATGCTATCTGAACTGGGGTCTTATTTTAGGCTAATCAAAAAATCATCATAAAAATAATATTCAAATGGTATGTATTTTTAAAAATTTGTTATTTGCTATTTTTAGTTATACATGACAGTAGAATGTATTTTGCCATATTATACATACATGGAGTATAACTTCCTGTTCTTGTGGTTATACATAATGTGAAGTTGCACTGGTTGTGTATTCATACATGAACATAGGAAAGTAATGTGCAATTCATTCTTCTTTCTTACTCCCATTCTCCCATCCCTTCCTTTCATTCCCCTTTGTCTAATCCAAAGTATTTATATTCTTCCCTACCCCCCTTATTGTGTGTTAGCATCCACATATCAAAGAGAGAATTTGGAATTTGTTTTTTGGGGATTGGCTTACTTCACTTAGATTGGTAGTCTCCAGGTCTATCCATTTACCAGCAAATGCCATAATTTTATTTTTCTTTATAGTTGAATTATTGATTCTTTATAAATGGCATGTTTTAAAGGAAATTTAAATTATAAGGCAAGCATGCAGGTACTGAAATGTACATTGTTTTAATTAAACCTAAGAATAATCTCTACAGTCAGTATTATTCCTATTATAAAGGAAACAAAAGATTTAAGCACAGATTACTAAAAAGCTATCATTAAGATTATAATAATGACCATAAAATGTCCAGGTTAAGACTACTCAAAAATGCCTACATTACACTGAGAAAAAACTGAGTAAAGATAAGATACATTAATATGCACTGTTCCAAATGAAATATAGCTAAATTTTTGTTAAATGAGCTGAGCTTTATCACTGATATCAGAAAAATTTCCTGAGTAGGGATTTAGGGAAATGGTGGAACATTCATAAACCTAAAGGCTTCAGACTCAAGTTTTCTTTCCTATCACTGCTGATTACAAAGATATTTGCATGTAAATAGGAATTTTCTTCTGTGTAATCAGCAGGCCTTTCCTTAGGTTGATATGCATGCTTTTACCATGGTTTTGTTTTCCCTCAGTAATCAATTCAAATATCACAGACACATAGGGCTATGACATCATCTGATAATCCAGAATTAGAGACAGGAGATCAAAGAGGGGAAAACACTTTCCATACAAATTCTCAACCATCTGCAAAAATAGTTAACCCTGAGGTATGGGAAATTCTGATGGTTTTGTGAGAATTAGTCTGTCACATAATGCCCAATAATATGTTCAATCAGTTCATTGATATTAATAGTAATTGTAAACTCGGTGGAGTGGGTTCAGACCAAATTACGAGCTCACTGCCATGGAAATATAAATAATGCCAGCAAATGGCTAAACCAGAGCCAGATGGAAGTGATAGGCTTTATTAGAGATTGCGCTCGCAGGCGAGATCCCAGCCTCCAGGGTGAAAGTGGGGGGTGGGAGTGTCAGAAGAAGTCGCAAATGGCTTGGCTGCTCAGGGTTTTTATACAGGGGGAAGGGACTGGGGGGTCCTGCCCAGGAAAGGTGGGCCAAGGTAGACGTCAGGGTCAGCAGGTGTCCTCCTGATTGGTCACCTCTGACACGCCATCTGGCCCTTTGCGCTCATAGTGGGTTGCTAGGGGTCTTTTATCTGCTTCCTCCCCTGTAGCCGCTTCAGTTTGACCCAACAGTAATATGAATAGGTGAATTTGTTGCTCTATTCAAGGTAAATAACTGCACTGTTATTCTTAATGAATGTCTCTTCATTCAAATTTAACCTCAGTCTTCAGATTTCTTAAAGAATTTAACTGCACTCTCCAATGGAATTTTTTGGGGAAAAATCATATATATATGATTTATACATATGTATATATCTATCAGACTACATTGACTATATATACATATACATATGATTTATATATATCTCAGACTATGAAACCATAAATATGTGTATTTATATATATGTCTCAGACTAAAAGACCATTAAAAAAAAATATATATATGTATATATATATATCAGATTCTCTAGAAAACTAGGAGTTAACTTTACTAATAAACTAGTATAAATTTAACGCAGATATTTTTTAATTTCCCATGGCCTCAACATTTCGTAGCACATAGTGAATTATTGCTTGTAGATTAACAGAACTATGTAATACAGACTCAGTACAATTGAATGTGCACATTAAACAATGTACAACAATATAGAAAGTATGTCACAAACATAAAATGTGCTTTCAGGGATCAAGAAGAAAAATCACTCTTCTGCAAATCAACTATATACAAATATCTTGAATATATGCAAACTTTTAAAAATTATCCATCTAGAATTTTTCAGAAAAGCCAGAGTGATAGCATTAGCACTAAAAAGAAAAACTATTTTTTTGTTTTTTGCTTTTCAGAACTACAAAATAGTAATGGTTATCAGGCGAAAAGTATACGCTATCAAAAACCAGCTGAATACGTGATAGTGTCCCCTCACTTATTGAAGAAAATGAGTTCTAAAATTTGAGAAATTTCAGATAAAAAATATTGTTTTCAATTAGTTTCCGTCAATTTTAAATGGCCCATCTTGATTCTTTAACCTTGGAGTGTCAACTCCCACATCCAACTGCTTACTTGACACACTGAAGTGATTTTACAACTGTCACCTCAAATATAAGTAAAATTCTTGATATGGCCCCAAATCTGTCTCTCTTCCAAAAAAGCAGCTACTAACATAAACTCAACTGCTCAAGCCAGAAGTGCAAGGACTATTGTTATGGATGAGTTTGGGTCTCCCAAAAATCTTATGTTCAACCCTTAACTCTTACACAATGATATTCAGAAGTAAGGCCCTTGGGAGGTAAATAGATTTAGATGACGACATGAAAGTAAAGTCTCCATGACGACATTAGTGTGTTTTAAGAAGAGGAAGAGAGAGCAGAGCACACTCTGCCACTTGAGACAGTGAGAAGGCCGCCATTTTTCATGAAGGAAGAGGGCCCTCTTAAGGAACTAAATCTAACTGTACCTTGATTTTGCATTTCCCAGACTCCAGAATTATGAGAAACAAATGACTTGCTTAAGTAATCCATTCTAGGGTATTTTATTATGGAAGTCCATGCACACTAAGACTGCATTCTTAATTCTTATCCTGTCATTTGTCTAAACCATTATGCTATTCTATCTATACAGTAAAAGTACAAATATCTGTCATGATTCTACATCTAATGTCTCTACAGTCAACATTTTGGTCTAATAACTGTAATGGAATCCTAATTGGAGGTTTTCTCAGTTGAACTATTTTGGCAGGCTAAATTTTTTTTTTTCATTCAAATGTTCTGAATTTTATAAAGTAAGTATATATTATTGTAAGTAGAAACTTTACATCAAAATAAAATGAATTATGCCACTAGAAAAGAAAGCAGTGAAATATCATATGTAAAGAGAGAGGTTTGCAAATGCATTGGTGAGTAGGCAATTCCATTTGCCTAGAGTGCATCATCACTGGCTAAAGAAAGTTATTTCAGTTTTAAAATAAAGCACTTTGAGCAGCTTCTTTGGATTTTTAAAGCAATTTCTTTATACATCTCTTATTAAACCCATTTATGCAGATTGCTGTGTAATCTACATGGAAAAAGGATATGATTCATTTCATAGTCCTTATGAGTGCTTGCATTCATTTTTTTTCTCCTGAATCTTTAATTGTTGGTAGAATTGAATGCTCTCTGCAGCTGATTCTTGGGCTGTGATGGGAGACATGTCAATGTGAAAGGAGAACATGGCTTTGGAATTAGGTAAACTTGGGGGCATATCTGATTACTAGAGGATAATCTCTCTTTCTCGTTCTCTCCTTCTCTCCTTCCCTTTCTTTCTCTTCCTTTCCCTTTCATGTCTTTCTTTTTCTCTAATAAATATTAGTAAGCACTCAGTTTATGAGAAGGCCTCTATCAAGCACCAAAGATACAGAGATAAATAAGAACATTGTTAACAACCTCAAGAATTTCTAATTTACTTGGGAAATCTCTTAGAGGAATATTGGGTATATTGATAGATAAAAAATTTAATGGTTGCAATGTTAGATAAAGCTTCAAAAGATATGAAAGATAGAACTCAATTCCAACTCATCAAAGAAAGTGTCTTCCTTAGGTACATGACAGTATCGCATGAATATTCTTTTCTGAGTTATTATTTTTTTATCTAACTAACTTATTATCTTGGGAGATTTTTCAATGTTTCTTTCATGAGATTCAAGTTTCATGAGATTATTTAATATAAAGCATGCAAGTTATAGTGATTCAATTCTATGTATATTTTTGTGTCTACTCATTTAGGTAAAAAAGAATGTTATAAGGACTAGAAACCATAGGTACCCTGTAATAATAAATACAATTACAAAATTAAAAACAATATTATAAAAATAGACAAAACAGTTAATTCTAATTGAAGAATTATGAAAATTTTCCCCAAATAATCGTGGACTGAGTTATTGAAATATTGGTTGTACTTAGATGAATTAATTTGTAAAATTAAAAATAAAAGACAACAACAAAACAAAACTAAAAATCTTGTTCTGGACTTTCTACGATCTTCAATAAAGGCATGGAGATGAGTATAAGCTAAACGTTTTTGACATATGAATTTAAAGTAAAGAGCAATAGCAGAGAGGAATCCAGTTTTGTGCAGTCTTGAGTTTATAAAATTGGGAGAAAGAAAAAAAATCCTAACTACAAATTAAGGGAAAATATGATGTATTTGGAAGGAGAAGAAAATTGCAACACACTATACAGTTTTGGGAAACGAAAAATTGCCATTATTAAACAAAAAAAAATCAAAAAGATCATTGTAATCACAAATGGGGTAGAAAACGGAGCTCAGCTCTGCTGAAACAAGAAACAGGAAGATTTTCTTTCTTTCCTTCCTTCTTTCTTTCTTTTTTTCTTCCTTCCTTCCTTCCTTCCTTCCTTCCTTCCTTCCTTCCTTCCTTCCTTCTTTCTTT
>JAJEJO010000409.1:1717149-1795277 GCA_020662805.1 Glaucomys volans
CTTCCTTCCTTCCTTCCTTCCTTCCTTCCTTCCTTCTTTCTTTCTTTTTTTTTTTGGTACCAGGGATTACACCAAGGGTCGCTCAACCCTGAGCAATGTCCTCAGCCCTCTTTATTTTAGTTTTGACAAAGTCACTAAATACAGAAACATAAGCTAGCATTTATTTTAATTAAAACGCTTTACACACTTGGATATTCTCTTCTACAGTTATTAGCCTTTCTCTCTTTGATTATATCTTCATCTGTCAAAAATTTTGTAAAATAATTTTCCATTAAATATTCAGCTTTTCCTCCAGGGAGGTTAACTAGGACAAAAATTAAAACAATAATTTAGAAAACTTTATCTCAGTTTTGTTGCTCATTATTAGTAACATCTACGAATTTTCAGAATTGTTAAGGAAATTGCCATCAAACTTCTTTCATAGGTCAGCTATAAAATTTTGGAAATTTTCAGCCTTTCTTGTACAATGACTGATCATAAAGCCCTTTTAATTGATTCTATTTATTTACCAATTTACCAATTATGTCCTCATATATGTACAGTTTATGTTTATTTCTATTTTTGTCAACATCAGTATCTTCAAGTAAATACACTGAATTACTGAGTCCATTTGCTGTGATTAAGCAAAGCCAACTCAGACAGATGAGAAATGGACAAAACAGACTTGACAGAGTACACTCTGGCTCTTTGTACTGATCAGCCTAAGTGCTTTATAGAACCTCAATGAAGAGAGCTGAAAAATGGAGAGAAAAGGACCAAGCATGCTTTGGTTCATGAAAGAAATGCTTCTGCTATGCTTGTAAATCCAAACTTTAAAACTTTCTCCACTTTTGCAGCCGCTTAACTTTGGAGATGAACATCAATGGGATGTTTATGTAGGAACAGTGATTTTTTAAAAAAATTAGTTTTATTTTGATTGCTTTTACATTATGAATACATTCTCAAACTGAAATAATAACTCCAGAAATTAAAACAAAGGACTAATGTTGATTTTGAAATATTAAGAAAGAAACTTCATGTATAAATAATATGTTCAGGGCAGCTAGTAATCTTGCATAAACAAGAAAAAGAACAAAGAAAAAGACTTAATTGAAATCTGAACCAAGAGTTAGTTTGAACAAAAATCCATTAATACCTCTATAACTGTGTTTGTGCATATGTATACAGAAAAATTCTCAAGGACAAAATGTGCATTACATGCCATCTAAATAAGTTCCATTTCAGCGCTTGAATAGATAAAATGCTGCAAATGGAACACAGCTGGAAAAAAAACTAAAGAAAGATTTGAAATAATATTAAAATGGGCCTTTAATGTCACTGAGGTAATTACTTTTCTCATGAAATAAGTGCTGTACTTTACCAGTAAAAGAGAGGATGACACTGTTTTTCTCCTTCATAGTTGAAACATGATTTAACGCAGTTCATTTATGAGAGTCTCATATTTTCTTGTCATATTTTGACCATGATTTATTTAGAAAAAATTTCACTTTTCAATTTAAAAGCAGGGTACAGTCATACTAGTCTGTATATATATTAAAATGCACAACAATAAACTTGGAAATAATTAAAGTTCAATTTGCCTTTCTTCTCTAACCAAATCTCATAAAGCAGAAATGAGAGGCTAAGAATAAAACTCATTCATATCATCTTGGAATTGTCATTCATATTTTGAAAAAGGAATGAAAGTGTTTTGATCATATCTAAATTCATTATGCATAGATTTGTTGTACCTACATAGCTTATCATGACATAATTTTAGTGTTATGTTAAAAATTAAAATCATTCTTTAACCAACTATTTTCACATGTAACAGAAATTGCATTTCTAATCACATACAGAATTAGTTCCCTAGATAATGTAAAATAAAATTGACTTGGGTCACTCTGAACCTTCTGAAATCACTAGTGTTCAAGCATATTCTCCCATAATTAGTTTGAGGTGGTGAGTAAGTTGATTCTGAAATATTTTATGTGTGTATCTATCGTTTTCTCTTGTACTGTGAAGCTCATATTATTTTCAAATGCATGGAATCTAAAATATCTGTAATATTTTAGGACATTAAGATGAAAACTAAATTAATTTAAAATCAAATGCTACATACAACTCTCTATTGCAAAATTGCATTTGGCCAACTCTTTTGTGAGGATATATTAGGGCTGTATCCCAGGTCCTTGCACATGCTAAGTGTGCCCTCTGCCATTAAGTTATGTTCCCCAGCCCCTGAACTACTTTTTCAATAGAAAATTCCATCAAATATCAATTGTGCCATTGGGTACATAAACTGATACACTCTATTTAATATCTTTCTTTTTTTTCCCTCTTTCTTTCTTTCTTTCTTTCTTTCTTTCTTTCTTTCTTTCTTTCATTTTTTGTGATAATAGGGAGTGAACTTAGGCCCTCACACAGGCTAGGGAAACACACTACTACCACTGGGTTACAGCCCTCTGGAAGGCAATTTGGATCTGTATATTGGTAATTAAAGTGTATTTACATGAGAGTCCCAGAAATCTCGTTTCTTTGAATTCTTTATCATAAGATAATACCTGAATGTACTGCTAAATACATGCCCAACATTTTAAAAAATCAATTTATTGGAAAAACTGAAATCTTAAATAATGTTAAATTTTCCAAGATTTGCCATTATTTCACAAGAATTAAAAATAATGTCATTTATACAAAGGGTTAATATCCAAATTATTAAACAATTATTGAGTTAAATAATTCAATAGTAAAAAAAATAACTGATTAAAAATTGAACTAAAGACCCATACAGACATTTCTCAAAAGAAGGCATGCAAATGGCCAACAAGTACATAAAAAGCCAAAAAAAAGCAAAAATAATAAATGGCATGTTTATGAAGAAAAGGAAATCTTTGTACATTGTTGATGTGAACATAAATTGATACAGGTGCACTGGAAGACAATGTAGAGATTCCTCCAAAAAGAAAAACTAGAACTAGCAAATCATTCAGCAATTTTCTACTGGATAGTAATTATTTACAAATGATAATAATTCACATAGAGAAAACACAAGAGTATTTGACTAAAATCTCAAGATTATTTAAAAATTTTAAATAATTGGCAAGGATTAAATTTATGGCAATGTGTAGCTTTATATAATAAACAAAAATAAGTGAGTAGAAGAAATTGAAAATGGCCACAAAATAAAGGACAAAATGCCTGAAATTCAATATAACCATTTGTATTTAAGACATAATAATTTTGTGAGTCAGAAAAGCAAATCATTAAGTTAAGCAAACCATCATGACTGAATGTAAAGACAATTTATATGGATAGATAGATACATAGATATATGCATATGTATAATTTTTTGGGGGGGTTACCAGGGATTAAACTCAGGGGCACTCAGTCACTGAGCCACATTCCCAGCCATTTTTTCCCAGCCACTCTTGATACTCCTACCCCAGCCACTCAAGCTGCTGGGATGTACATATGTATAATTGAGGTATATACACATACATATCAATTTTCTTCAAATGAATTTAAATTTTCAATAACTAATTTTTTTTAATCTGTAAAAGAATTGCAAATTTGTAAACATCCTTGCAAAGGAATCTAGGCAGAATAGAAAGGCAACTCAGAAAGAAAGGTAAAAGTATTAAACAATTAGAGAGTAACTTTTATTATAAACCTAATTTTTTTACAAAATCACAGTGCTAATGTAAGGGTAGGGTATTAAATAAAGAGAATATAAAGAGATGCAATTAATACAAAACATAGTATGTGATAAAATTAAAGGTTTATATTATTAGAAAGATGATGAATCTTTTAGTAAACGTAGATTGAACAACAGTTTTGAAAGATTGTCACAATAAATATCTGATGGGTTTATGATAGCATTTAAAAACAGAACTAAAGCAGTACTGGAAGAAACTAAGAATGGATAATATATGTTTTAGTCAATTTTTACTGCTGTGACCAAAAGTCCTGACAAGAACAATTAGAAGAGGAAAAGAATGTTTCAGAGCTCATGGTTTCAGAGGTCTCTATCTATAGATGGGCCTAAGATGAGGCAGAATACCATTGCATAAGAATATGGTGGAGGAATATGATTTAGGATATGGCACCTGGAAGCAGAGAGAGAAAGAGAGAGAGTGTTCTGTTCAGCAAGGACAAAATATATACCCCAAAGCATGCCCCCAGGGACCCACCTCTTTTAATCACACCCTGCTTGACTAGTTACTACCAAATTAATCTTTATCAGAGGATTAATCAACTGGTTAGGTTAAGACTCTCATAACCCAATCATTTCACCTCTGAACTTTCTTGCATTGCCTCACACATGACCTTCTGGAGGACACCTGATTTCTAAAACCTAATAATATACATACTACTGGAGCCAAGATAGAACACATTTATGTATTAGAGAGGTTAAAAAATTATGAAAACTATCATTTCTTTGCATATAAAACAAATGAATTGTTAAATGATAGTAAAAACTTCAAAAGATAAAGTATAAATGACATGATAGAAAATATTTAAAATATATATGGCATGGTAACAATGTGCTAGACCAGGATTCAATTTACTCGAAAATGTCAGTTTTGCTCACTACTTCTCAATTCTGCTTTCCAAAGTGATATGAGGTTCTTAGTTTGAAACTGCTAACAAAGGTATTGATTACACTTCAGAAATTTGTGAACACTACAAATAAAGACTTACATTCTAAGCTTGCGAATAACATTTACTAGCATACTTGTGAATATGTATTCATATATAAGCATGAATATAAGCATGCAGAGTGTATGATAGAAGTGCTAGTGGTGGCAACAGAAAATAAAAAGAAAGAAATGGAGAGATTAAAAAAAACTTAAACATTAAATATTAAAACTTAATAGTGCCATTATTGCATAATAGAGTTTATTTTTTAATTAAAAAAGAAAAATTAACTTTCTAAACCTATGTATTTGACTTTTGTCATGAAAGAAATAACCCCTTTCAGTTTTTAAAATTGTATGTTTTATTAGCTCTATTTTTATCCAAATCTATCCTACAAATAATGCTTAAAATAAAAGAAAATCTTGTACCTGTATGTATATGTGTACATAGCATATATTTTTTTTCAGGAAGTTTGCTCTTGCCCTGTTTATAACACTAAACTGTTAAATGCCATCCAAATGCACATACTAGAACAAGTGTTTATAGATGAAGATACGTGTGAATAAGTGAAAGTATGGCCAGTTAAGTATATTTGACTGATTATCTGCCCTTGCAGTACTCCTTTCCTGGACTTTACTAGTAATAATAGAGAGATTTTTTAAAAATAATCTAAAATGATGAGCACAGAACATACTAGAGATAAGTAACTAGAACATAAACTAAGTAGTTACTAACAGAGCCAACTGTGAAATGCAGAAACACAAGCATTATCTTTTTACATATTTTTTTACATTTATTTTTATAGTAAGCTCAGAAAGACTCAAAGTTAGAGAAATGATATTGTAGTGGTGCTCCCTCCTCCACCAATGCATCTTAAGCTCCTCCAGAGAACCCCTATCAAAATTGTTCTTGTTAATAGAATATCAGCAAAGATTTCTGCAAAAGAACTCAGTGTGTTAGAACTTCTTGTTTCCTGTTGTTCTGTCTTGCAAAAGCTAAGCTTAACTGCAAACTTGATTTTACGCCTGCTTTTGTGGTAAAATGTGTAAAATCTCTAAGTCTTCTAAAAAATGAGACAAAAAGCACTTTCTGAGAACTCAAAGAAAAAAATTACTTTTATGTAAACTCCTGCAAAAATGTAAACCTCCAACCATCCCCCCGACTAGGTATAAAGTTCAAAGAATTTCTAGACTCATGTTCCAGAGAATTTTTAAGCAATAGCCCCTCTGAACCCTACAGCCAATAAACCTACTTCCTGAAAATTCCTCAAGTGTCCAGATTCATTTGTCCTACAACAGTATAATAACCCAAGATACAAGTAAATAAATGTTTTATACTTTACAAAGATTCAGGGAATAGTGATTGACAAATCCATAAAAACATCAGCATAAAAGTATATTATACAATTTTTGTCTTTGGGAAGACAAAAAACAGGTTATAAGAAATGGAATGAAGTCAAATCCTCGTGAATTACATGGCTGAGGAGAGAATAACTATTATCAAGTCACACTAATGTAAATGCAGAATATTGTTCCACCCAAATCTGACTCTACTGATAGAAAAGGCTCATGGGATGTTCATAGGCATTTCAATACTGTGTGTGTCTATAGGGAGGGAAAGTTAAGAAGGCTAAAATTTCATTTTCTAAGGTGGAATGCCCAAAGAGTATCCAAAACCAACCTCCTCCCCTCCAAAACGGTGTGTGCATATAACATATTATTAGGAAATTAAAAATAAAATAGAGTGGAAATGGGGGTCATTTGAAGACCTGAGAGTGGTTGCCTATGTAAAATGAGCACAAAAGAGAAGTAAGGAAGCTGCATTTTAATTCTAAGACTTGAAAATCTAGCAGTATTTATAACCAATAATTTTTTACTTTGATAAACATTTTGAAAACTTAAGACCTTAAGAAATAAATATTTAATTAACTTTGCCATCACTGGTGTGTCTAGTTAATTGCAAAAGCCTCTGAACTGTTGACCTGCTTTTCCTCTTGTTCTCTTTGAGTTTATTTTCAAAAAGAAATCAGAGTAATTTTGTAAATGTATGTATGATCATAACTTTCTACAGGCTTCCAAGATATTCTGAGTCAAAGTCAAAGAGTGTAAAATGGCTTAGAGGAAGGAATCCAGCCACCTGTTATATCTACAATCTCATCCCCATCATTTTCTCCCTGGTTTGAAGGGCTCCAGTTACCTTGACCACCCTAGTAAGTATGTAATAGACTTATCACTTGATGCTGGTTCTCCCTGGAGAGCCACAGTCCTTCTCCCTCTCTCAGTTTCATCCTTTCTCCATGAGATCTCTATTGCCTTTGCAATTTTAGCCCCCCCACTTCTATATCACTCCTGATTTTCTCTCCTTACTTGATTTTTCTTTATTATCACTTAACTTCTGACAGTACATTTCATCAATTCATTTATTTTTAGCCTGCCCCCTCCCCTAAATTATATGTTAAGAGCAGGAAATTTTCACAGCTTTATCCTGAGTGGCCTGAAACACCTAATTTGATAAATATTTTTTTTAAAGAATGAATAGATGAATTCTGCAAGGATATCTCTAGATGTAAGAATAATTGTTCAATGTGTGAGAAGTAGTTACATCTGCTTACTTCTCTGTTATGAAGTTATAAGTATTTTTCTTATTTTCTAATTTATTTGCAAACAATATATGTACCTGGTAATAAAAGCTATGTACAATTAGCATTAAGCATTATTTTACATCATCAAATTCAGAAAGGAAGCATACTCATTTGTGGCTTAGGTAGTATGTGAAGAATAAATACAACACCAAAGAAAGAGATTGTTTTCCTGGAATGCACATCAAGGCATCCTGCATGGGGAGTAATGTCCATGGATCAAAATATACCAGTTCTTGGATTAAAAATGATCAAATCTCTTTACATAGTGGAGAATGGACCTTGGGTAACTTATTTGTAATTCAATTTCTTTGCATCTTTTATGAAATAGATGTTTTGGATGCTGTTTAATTCATAAAAGAAAAAGACACATTTTGAACATAGCATGGGGTATTTTATTCATTTTAAAAGTGATTTTCATATTTGTATGCAGAAACAACACCTCACTGCAGTGGTAAAAGTTTTTGTATACAAATTTTCTTCGGATTTTTCCTATATTTGCAAGGCAGCTTAGTGTTAGAAAGTGGTCCTTGCTATAGCATTGAAGCAGCTTCTTTCTACCATGTGTAATTTCTGTTACAAAACTGTTTTTACATAATACATCATTTTATAGATAATATTGACTCCATAGATTGCTTGTGAGGAAAAATCAATAAAATTTGCATCCCTCTTGGTTTCAATTTTTTAATAACAAATGGACCAAGTAAATCTGTCAGAGTTGTTATCCTCACAGCATTCCATGAGAATTTTGCAAGATGCTGAAAACCCACAGCCATTAATACACCAAATCATTTATTGAATTTATTTCTATACAAGGCTTTTGAAGCCTGTAAAACTCACTGGCTAAAAACATTCCTTTGGGTCCAATGTCACATAAATTATTTTTAATGCCTGTTATTTCACACTTGATTTTGCACAAGGTGACAAGTCTCTTGGAGATCCCCTCTTGAACCTACTTTTCATGTTGTTGCAATAGCTTCCCTGATACTTTATTTTCCCATGAAACAGTGAAAATCTACCTCTGTGGGTTAGAAACTAAGTTTCTCAAAGCACTGATTAAGAATATCTTGCATGTGCATTCTGTCATTGACTTCTCATAACACAAGATAGACTCTGTGACTCTGAACACTATATGGATATAAATTTCTGTTTTTGAAATGCTGACTTCACTTCCAAAAACCTAAAATTTTATTACTTCTGAGTACTGTATTATAATTTCTCATTTTTGATTCTACTTAACTATGTAATATGTATTTCATACATAACATAAGTAGGTCCAAAGTACTTGACTTTCTTATAAATGTGCTGCGTTCAATGCCCCTGTTTTATCCCTTTTAAATGTCAACATACAGTTTCTCACAAAATAATGTTCCAGGAATTCTTGACCCCTGTATATTTCCATTATCACATCTATTCTTTTGCCCCTACCATCAAGTAGGTTTGCTCTCTAACCTCTTCCAAAATTCTACTAAGCCAAATGGATCTATGACACCAGAATCTCTTGACGAAACTTCTCCCCCTTTCTAACGCATTCAATGTTCATATCAAAATTTTGACCTACCCCTGCTCCCTGTTACTTTCTAAACATGTGATATTATTTCGTTGCTGGTTCTTTCCACACCATCAAATTGTCTTAATAAATTAATTAACTATTGAGGTTATTCAAATTTAATTTTTGCTAATTTGATAGTTATTAAAACTATTTAATTTTACTTCTTTGATTACTTATGAAGCTCATCTTTTTTAATGATGTACATTCCTCAGTCTTTTATGAGAAAATCACATCAAAATTTGACGTTTTTGTTTGTTAAACATACATTTTCTTTTTGCCATTGTTGTGCTTTGGTTTGTAATAGTAGCCCTTTGCCCTATTTTTAATCTATTTTTGGTTCACTTCAAAGAGTGAAGACTGTTACTTTCAGTAATTCTTATCCCTTGTGCAAACTTCCGTGCTAATATAACAATTCCTTCTCCAGATAGATGGAGAAAATAACCCATTTCTGGGCCAACTGCAATTTACATTTTTTTAATGTATTTAGCCTATGTGAAATTTGTCAGTACGTGTATTAAAAGATATAAATATAAATGTGTTTTTCCAGCTTATGATTAGTTTTGCCACCAAACTTTGTTAAATTTTACTTCTATTAGTACAATTGCATGTTAGACATGTGAGAATATATGCAAAGTTACTTGTATTTTATGAGAGTTTTCTCTCATTATTAGCTTACATGGCAGGTATTTTTATTTTCTTCAGTATCTTCCTGTATATCAAATAAATGTAATTATTTTGTTAAATAATTATTTAATACTTTATAGCAAAAACTCATTATGCTAGTTGCAAGTATCATTTTAGACTTTCAGTTTCTATTTTCCAGATAAATAAATGATTTTGCAGATTCTGACTGAAATTGCTAAAAGTTTAAAATTAATCTAGGGAAAAATTTCAAATTTCAGAAATTAAGTTCTTTTAAATAGAACTACTAATGGTACTTACATAATTCAAGTCATTAAACTTTGGTTATGATGATTACTAATTTTATTTTTTGTTTTAATGTGATTTTGTCATTGTCATGTTTTTGTTGTATCTGCAATTATATTTAATGTCATGCTAATTATTACCATGATTCACGAATGTGTACCTATTTATCTAGGCGATATTTAATTTGAAGACATTAAGAACCAAACACTGTTCCAAATAATGAGGATGCCGGGGTCATTGTGTTGTGGTAACGGGCCTACTTTCTTGAAGCTTTCATTCACTTGAGGAGAAAGAAAGGAAAGAAACCACGAATAAGCATCATGCTATTAGAGATTTAGAGTGGAAAGAAAGAAATAGAAAACAGAACAGAGGAAGGAAGGAAGGAAGGAAGGAAGGAAAGAAGGGGAAGGGAAAACTCTGTTACGTTCTTGCTTGGGAGAGAGGGAGGGAAGAACCATTTCACCTGGTCTATTTAGTGAACAATGATAAAGACTACTATCAGATTTTTATGGTTATTTTCTTCTGTCCATTTTATTGCACCTAGAAAATATTTTATATTTTTTCTAGTTAATTGTTGACCACTATACATTTAAAATACTTTTTTGTCATTACATTTTAGAACCTAAGTAGTCCTTATTTGGTACTGTTGTTAGTCCTTCCTGTTTGATTAATATGTATGTCTCTCTCTCTCTCTCTCTCTCTCTCTCTCTCTCCCTCTCTCGCAGTGCTGGGAATGAATTCCAAGGCGTGTCAGGCAAGAGCTTTACCACTAGCAACATCTCCAGTCCTAATATGCCATTTTTGCAAATGAATATTTGCTTAATCTGGTAACCTATAGCACTTTTATATGACCTATATTATTTCTGCTTAATTGGTGTGATATATATTTTATTTGCTACCAATTTATTTAAGACAAAATGCTTAAATTATTGTTCTGCATGCTTTTCTTTTTTTTCTTCTTTTCTGTTATTTTTGCTAATTGCATTTTGATTCATTGTACACAAAAGGGGTACAAATTTTCATTTCTGTGGTTGTACATGATGTAGAGTCATGCCTTTTGTGTAATCATACATATCCATAGGGTAATGATTTTTGTCTCATTCCACTATGTTTCCTTGTCCTACACCCTCACCCCATTTCCCTCTACTCAATCCAAAGTTCCTCCATTTTGCTCTTACCCCACCCCTTTATGTATCATCATCCACTTATCAGAGAAATCATCGACCTTCAAGTTTTTGGGATTAGCTTATTTCACTTACCATGATATTCTCCAACTCCACCCATTTACCTGCAAATGCCATAAAATTATTCCTCTTTATGGCTGAATAATATTCCATTGTGTTTATATACCTCAGTTTCTTTATCCATTGATCTTTTGAAGGGCATCTAGGTTGGTTCCATAGTTTAGGTATTGTGAACTGAGCTGCTGTAATCATTGATGTGGCTGCATTACTGCAATATGCTGATTTTAAATCCTTTGGTTATAAACTGAAGAGTGGGAAAACTGGGTCAAATGGTGGGCCCATTCCAAGTTTTCTAAGGAATCTCCATACTGCTTTACAGAGTGGCTGTACAAATTGCAACCTCACCAGCAATGTATGAATGTTTCATTTTTGTCACATCCACACCAATACCTATTATTGTTTGTGTTCTTGATAATAGGCATTCTAATTGGGGCGAGATGAAATCTTAAGGTGGTTTTAATTTGCATTTTTCTAATTACTAGAGATGTTGAAAACTTTTTCATATATTTGTTGATCACCTCTATATCTTGTTCTGTGAAGGGTCTGCCCAGTTTCTTAGACCATTTATTGATTGGGTTCTCTGTATTTGTGGTGTAAAATTTTTAAATTATCTGTAAATTTTGGAGATTAGTGCTCTATCTGAAATGCGTGTGTAAAAGATTTTCTCCCACTCTGTTGGCTCTCTTTTCACATTATTGATTGTATCCTTTGCTAATAAAAATCTTTTTAGTTTGAATCCATCCCATTTATTGATTCTTGCTTTCATTTCTGCACTCTGAGAGTCTTTTTTTTTTTTTTATTTACTTATTGATTCATTGAACACAAATGGAGTACAGCTATTGTTTCACTGGCTGTACACAAAGTAGAGTCACACCATCTGTGCGTTCATGCATGTACACAGGGCAATGGTCTCTGTCACACACTCTGTTATTAATTTTACCCCCCCCCCAAGGAAGTCTGGTCCTAAGCCAACATGATGAAGATTGAGGCCTAATTTTTCTTCTATTTGGTTCAAGGTCTCTGGTCTAATTCCTAATGTACAAATACATTTTGATTTGATTTTGTGCAGAGTGAGAGATAGGGGTCGAATTTCATTTTATTGCATATGGATTTCCAGTTTTCCCAGCACCATTTGTTGAACAGGCTTTTTTCCATTGTATGTTTTTGGCATCTTTGTCTCGTATAAGATAATTGTATTTATGTGGATTCATCTCTGTGTTATCTATTCTGTACCATCGGTCTACCTGTCTATTTTAGTACCAACACCATTCCATTTTTGTTCCTATTGCTCTGTAGTATAGTTTAAGATCTGGTATTTTGATACCTCCTATATCACTCTTCCTGCTCAGGATTTCTTTGGCTATTCTGGGTCTTTTATTCTTCCAGATAAATTTTGTGATTGCTTTCTCTATTTCTTTGAGGAACATCATTGAGATTTTTAATGGAATTGCATTGAATCTGGGATTCATCCCAGAGATGCAAGTTTTGTTCAACATCCAGAAATCAATAAATGTAATTCATCATATTAATAGAACTAAAGTTAAGAATCCTATAATTATATCAATAGATGCAGAAAAAGCATTTGATAAAATACAGCACCCCTTCATGCTCAAAACACTAGGAAAAATAGGGATAGTAGGAACATTCCTCAACATTGTAAAGGGTATCTATGCTAAGCCCATGACCAACATCATTCTAAATAGGGAAAAAAAAAAAACTGAAAGCATTCCATCTAAAAACTAGAACAAGACAGGGATGCCCTTCTTTACCATTGTTATTCAAGATCATCCTTGAAACATTAGCCAGAGCAAGTAGACAGACCAAAGAAATTAAAGGGCTATAAATAGGAAAAAAGAGCTCAAACTAGCTCTGTTTGCCCCTGACATGATTCTATATTTAGAGGATCTATATTTATAGGCACCAGAAAACTTCTAGAACTAATAAGTGAATTCAGCAAAGTAGCAAGATACAAAATCAACATGCAGTTTTATTCATAAGAGATGAATCCTATGAAAGAGAAATTAGGAAAACTACTCCATTCATAATATTCTCAAAAAAATGAAATAAAATACTTGAGAATCAATCTATCAAAAGAGGTGAAAGACCTCTACAATGGAAACTACAGAACACTAAAGAAAGAAATTAAAGAAAACCTTAGAAGATGGAAAAGATCTCCCATGTTCTTGGATAGGCAGAATTAATATTGTCAAAATGGCCATACTACCAAAAGCACTATACAAATTCAATGCAATTCCAATTAAAATCCCAATAATGTTCCTCTGCATGCTTTTCTGAATAGCAATTTTGAGAAACGTTTTTCTTCCAAATGTGTATTATTTTGTTGCACTTAAGAATGTATGCTGAAATAGAGCAATAATAATAACCTACTAATGATAATTCAGGTATTTTCTTGCCACTCGAGTGTTCCACTGTTATTCTATTACTTGATTCATACAGTGGATTTATGGGTAGTATTGTTATCTGGTTTTATAGAGGAGGAATCTATGTCACAGAAAGGTGAAGCAATTTAAGAAAACATCACAGATTGCACACTAGAATGCATATCACATTAAAACTGAAGCATTGACACTTGAGAACACACTTTAAATTCCATTTTGTACTGTGTTTGAAAATGTAGACTGTTATGGTTTGGATATGAAGTGTGGTGAAAAACCTTAAGTAATAGACAATACAAGAATGTTCAGAGGTAAAACGATCATGATTATGAGAGCTGAAACCTCATCAGTGGATTAATCCATTTGATGAATTTATAATTTGAATGGATGGCTGAGTAGTAGCTGTAAGCAGGTAAAGTATGTTGGAATTGTATTTTGTGGTCAATTCCTCCTGCACTTTCTCTTTCTCCACTAATGACTGCCAAGAATTAAGTAACTTTCCCCTGCCATGCAACTTCCACCATGATGTTCTATCTCACCTTCAGCCCAGATTGATGGAGTCGGACAACCACAATTGAAACTCTGAAACTATAAGATCAAACCAAACATTTTTTCATCTAAGTTGTTTGTCTCAGGCATTTAGTCCTATTATCAAAAAGGTGACTAACATATAGGCTATTTGAAAATAGGAGAGTTTTAGAGCATTGACTTAAAATTGAGTCTAGCAATAAGATCCTTATGCAATCTATATAAACTTTTGCTTAAAAAATTATTTTTATAGAGTGAAAGAAGAAAAAAGGGAAAATGTAAGGAAAGAGATAAAAGTAGTAAAAATGCAAAAAAGAAATTGCCTGCGAAAACACTGGGTAGCTACAATACAAATGGAGCTTTTTGAAGACCAACATATTCTCCACATTTTGCTTTTTGAAATGAATGTCCTTCATCAAATAATAATAAGTAAGGAGAGAAATAAAGCACTCCACATATACCTAACTTAAAAACTAGTGATTTTAAACAACTATAAAATTAGATATCTATTCTCTACCATGTGACTGCAATGTTTTGATCCATCTAAAGTCTCTCCTTCATGTATCTCTCCATTTTCAGTTAAGTTTCTAATTCTCAGAGGACAAGAATAAGAAATGGAATAGACAAGAGTGATTGTTATTCATATACACCGTCTTGGGAAGTCTTCCATTTAGATTGTATATTCCAGGACAGCAGAAGTTTTATACACTTTATTTATTGACAATTCCCTATTAACCAGCACATTAATTTCGCTAAAATTTTAAAGGAAAGATGTAGAGTGTTATAGGTAGCATTGGAAATGGGAACTTCCCTGTTGACTACAGACACTAGAGATTATAGTATTTCTATATTCTATACTGGAGAAGGCCACAGTCTGTTTAATCCAAAGAGGAAAATGACACAGAAATTCTACATCCAATAACCCTCTACATTTCGATTTGAAAAACAATGTTATCCTTAACTCTCTTGAACCAATTCTCATACCCATTTGCATAGATGAACAATGACCTGGTTATTTCATTAATGAAGGACAAATAAAGAATAAAAACCAGTTACATGCAGTATTGAAGACTCAGAAAATAACATATGTCTTGATTCCTATGAATTAAAAGAAAATTATTCATATCTTCAAAATAAGACTATTTGTTCCCTATAAAACAGAAGCAGAAAATAATAAGAAAATCGTGGTGAAAATTAGGAGAAATCACAGGAAACAAAAAATGCGATTATAGAATTAAAACCTTTTTAAAAGTAGTAAACATAGAACTGAGAGGTAGACAACTAGAATTCATGATAAAGAGAACATTTTTAAGAGTACATAAGAACCCCCCCACCCAGTCACACACACACACACATACAAGAATAGATCTGGAGAAAATGACTGAAATTAAGGGTACTCACTGGAGTTATATGTAAAGTGCCTTCAAATTTAAGGAGCTAGTTTTCCTGCATATTGAATTTGCTGTCACATTAGTTCATTTTCTTTCTCCATTCACAGGTTTTGATTATGATCCTAACTTTAGTATGGTTGATTGCATGCTCATGTATGTGTTATGTATTTCTTGTGGGAGTTTCCACCTGAAAAAAAAAAGTTTAAATATACTTTTCCTAAAGGTCTAAGGATTTCATACTTATTCTGGTCGATCTTTAAATTTAATTTCTTGTCTTGATGAGATCAATCCATGGAGAAAGATAGCATAAATTCCGACTTCATCTCTCACCTTTCCATAGCACAAACCACCATTAGTTGATTCACAGATGGACCTCTCACTTTCCTATACCAACATATAGCTTATTTATAAACAACGTAATAATAAGAAATGCTATTTTTAAATAGATGAAGACCCTGGTTTTAAGAATATCTTAGAAAATATATAATAAAAAGTAGTGATTTCTTGTAGTCTGATTATAAATGTCTAGTGATTTATTTACACTTTTCTTCATTTCAATAAGTCCAACACAGTACACCTAATAAATAGAAAATAAATATTTTAAATATGTTGCATGTTCAGAGTTCTCCAGAGAAACAGAAACAATATGATATGTGTATATATATTCTGGACAACAATCAAATGCACATACAAGTGGTGGTAGTCACATTAAATAGGCATATGTAAGTTATCCCATCTTGGTTTGTATTAGTATGTTCTATGATGTTTACATAATGAAAAAATTGTCTACGAATACATTTTTGAGAATGCATCCCAATGTTAAGTGACATGTTAGTAGACAGTCACTGTTTAATTCTGCTTTTCTGTTGTTGTGACTAGAGCATCCAAGAATAACTGAAAGAAGGAAAAATATATTTGGGGTTCACAGTTTCAGAGGTCTCAGTCTACAGGTGACCAACTCCATTGCTCTGGGCCCGAGATGAGGCAGTATATCAGGGCAGAAAGTTCTGGTGGAGGAAAGCTGCTCAGCTCATGGCATGTTTAGAAATCAGAGAATGAGTGGGAGGAGTCACAGGGAAGATGCATGGTAGCTGCCCAGTATCCCATCTCCTTCTGCCATGTCCTGCCTGCCTATAGTCACCACCCAGATGGTCCATTCAAACTATGAGTGACTAAGTAGGTTATAACTCTCATAATTTAATCACTCACCTCTGAATGTCCCCCTATTAACAAGAATTTGCAGGGGGAGCACCTCATTTCTAAACCATTAGTCATCTCATTATATGGTAAAGAGAGCAAGCAAGATCTGGTGTTTTATTTTTTATAACTGTACCAGTTCTATTGGATTACAGCTCCACAATATGACCTTTATCACCTCTATAAAATGCACTAACTCCAATGTAGTGACATGGATCACTAGGGCTTCAACATGAGTTTGACAAGACAGTCTTGACCATAGTATTGTCTCTGTTTCTCTTCAAATTCATGTTCTAAAGACACAGTCATTGTAGTACCAGTTCTAAAGTCAAAGTCTCATCTAAATATCAACTAAAGCTGATATGGATGGGATTCAATTCATCCTAAGGCAAATAGCAGCTCCTTCTGCAAAGCTGTGAAAGTAGACAAAATGTACTTCCAAATGCAATGGCGGAAAACCCTAAGTGTTAGGGAGGTTCAGGGCGACCAGATGGAAGCAGGGCATCAAGCAGCCTGCTCATGCGCAGAGAAATAATGGAACCTGAGCATGCCTGAAGAAGCAACCAATCAGGCGCTGACAAACAACCCCAGCCAATCCCAGGAGGACACGGAGTTCTCAAGCTTCCCCTCCCTCACCCCGGATTAGAAAAACAGCCCCATAGAGACCACGTGCCACTTCTCTACCCAGCACCCTGCTAGACTGGAGAACCTCTCCCAAGATCCCTTTAGTGATAACGTTTCTTTTTGATTTATATCTGGCCTGTCTGTTCTCTGGTTACCATCCTCTGATCAGTTTATCCCAGCCTGATTTTAAACTAAGAATACACTTTGTTATGAGGGGGCCCACCTCCTAGGTTCCAGTCAGTCTCCAGCCCATGTCTACCAGTCTTGTTAAAACAGAGGCAATAGCTGTACCCTTTGAAAATGAGTATGCAACTTGGATATCTTTAAATTGTTTTCAGGGTCACTCTGAAAAATAGTACACATTTGTAGCCAAATAACTGTAAGGTCATATGGATTCTTGAAAGTCAGGCAGCCTCCTTTTATTTTGTCTCGCCCCACTTTTAATCCCATATGGCAGAGTTTCTGCTGGTATAATCCTCTCTCTATTGTTTCTGCTTATTAAGTCCATGAGTCAAACACATGGTGTCTTTATTAGATGGTCACATACTTACTTTTCCCTTTGGAACAAATTTCTCATTTTATTGCAATTTAGATTGAGAGTTTTCCATATCTCCAAGTTCTGGGTTTTTTTCACATAGCAATTTCAGTTGAAATCCATCTGTGTCTTTTCATAGTTTACTACAAACAAAACAGGGCTTGAGCTATCTCCTGCACTAAATATTTCATTACTCTTAAGTTAGCCTTCAATACACATTAAAACATAAGTCTACCACATTAATGCTAAAGGTGGTTCTCAATAACCTTTTCCTTATATCTGGGCGTTCCTCAGAATTTCTTATAACATCCCTATGTCCACCACTTACCTCAAAACTCTTCCAGTCTCCGCCTATTACCCAGTTCCAAAGTTGCTGCTACATTTCTATGTGTTTCTTAGATAAGAATCTCACTTCTCTGTACCCAATACTTAACCTGCTTGGACTCTAATAACAAAATAGCAGAGACTGCATGGTTAAAAAATGGAAATTTACTTTTTATGGTTCTGGAGGCTGGGAAGTCTAAGACCAAAGTTCTGAGAAGGTTTCATTTCCAGTAAGGGTTGTCTTCCTATCTTGTAGACGATTACCTTCTTGCTATGCACTTCCTAACCAAGGGAGAGAGAGATCTTTAGTATATTTTCCTCTTCTTAAAGGCCCCAAACCCTATCAGATAAAAGCTCCACCCTAATGGCTTCTTTGGACCTTGACCACATTCTTAAAGGCTTAATCTCTAATACAGATTCATGGAAAATTATGGCTTTGACTTGTGGATTTGGGAGCAGCATAATCTAATTCACAGTATTGGATATTTTAAACTATTTCAAAATATTTTTGAAAGTATTAGCTGTTATTCTCGCTGTTATTAGCTTAGATAATAACCTGTGGAGGATTATAGGGAGAGAACAATGAATGTGAAGTCCCTGGTGTGGGCAGGTGCTTGGCTACTATAGGAGCAACATGGTGAGAATTGTTAAGTTCATTGTGGGATCACCAAAATGATCAGAAGCCAGTTCATGCAGTACATTGTAGGACCTGAAAGGTCTTAAAAGTATTTATGTCTTGGAAAAAATGGGTACAAATTAGAAAAGTAATATCATCAAGAATGAATTGAAAAAACACTCAACTCTTTTTAGGAAGGGGAGAAAAGTATGGATGCTGGAAGACTAATTATGGAAAAAGCACAATGGGAATTTAAGTTATAAGGTATAATTATACTAAAAAAGCTAATTTAGATTTCAAACACTAAAAACTAAATTAATTTTGCTATGCCATATTTTAATAAATCACATAAAATAAATTTTGTGTATGTGTGTGTGTTGTGTGTATTTGTGTGCGTTCTTAAGATTGAACTCAGAGACTTGCATATGCTAGGCAAGTGTTCTACCTTTGAGCTACATCCCCAGCCCTTTTAATTTAATTTTTTTCTTAAATTTTTGAGATAAGATGTCCCTAAGTTGCCCAGGCTGACTTCAAGCTTGCAATTCTCTTGCTTCAGTCTCCCAAGTAGCTAGAATTACAGGTGTAGCCCACTTTGTGGGCTCTAAAATTAATTTTAATAATTAAAAAAAACTGGATTACAAACATTTTCACATAGAGCAGGGCAATATTTAAAATAATGATTCTAATTAGGTGAATTATATTTAAATGAGTGGTATAGGTGCACAAGCACATGAACATATTACAAATATTTGTGACTATTATAAACACAAATAAGAATGCAAGAAAATATAAACATGAAATATTACATATTTGATATTAATTTTAAATATTAAAATAAACATTTAAATGTTAAACATTGCTATTTCCAGAGAGATAAATTATGTTTTATTTTTTCAATTTGCTTTTCTTGCATTTCCAAATGTTTTAGAATGTACAATTTGCCTACATTTCTAAATTATGATGATTTGCATTACATTTCCAAGGAGAAAAATAACATTAATTTGGTACGTAAGATTAGAAGCTACAGATTGAAAGACGAAATACTGCTCTATTCAGTATCTAAATACAACAATATTGTATTATTTTAGTAGGTATGATATATATTGCAAATGTTCTTGATTTTACTGTTTTGGTGTGCTAATGCAGTTAAGAAATAGAGCAATAACAATATTTTAGAACATGAATTTTTAAAATTCGGATTTTTACCTTTTCTACCATCATTTCATTAGTATAATCCTCAAGTTATAAATATCTCACAAATTAAAAATAAGTCTATTTTCAACTTCTAAAAATTGGACAGAAATTATATATAGAATATGATGGAAAAAATTTCCAGTGGATTTTAAATAAAATGACCTGTGGTTGATTCTTAAGAGAGTTGTACTACACAGCCAAAGAATTTTGATCAAATTGATTAAACCTCATTTTCATTATCAGTAAATAAATTAGAAAATAAGTCCTACTCTACTTTCTGCATATTGATGTGAGAAAGAGGCAAAATAATGTGTGCTAGTTACTTGAAATTATGTCTTATGGAAATCTTTGACAATGAAATTAATTATCACAGGGAAGCAAAGGAAACAATAAATAGATTTTATTGAGAAGTTGAAACAAATAATTAAGTAGCATATGAGGAAATCCAAATACTAAATAAACTAATTTTCTTTTCTTTGGACTTAATTAATATCTCATACTCATGTACTCCTAATAATCACTACAAATTAGTTAACCTCCTCCCTAATGGCTTGGAAAACATAGGCCATTTGATCAAAGACCTCATTAGTAAATTTCAAATTATTTTTATTGTATCGCAGTATGTTATCAACTTAACATAAATAGCCCAGAAAAACCAGAGCTACTCAGTTTAGATATGATCTGAATCACAGTCATAGTTATTCATAATTAATACATTTCACTAAATTAATAACATACTAAGTCTATGCAAATATAAGTGCACACTTGGGATAATTATAATGAATGTAACTAATGAAAAAATGCTAAAATGAAAAGATTCATAATAATTAAAGAGCAGTTAAGTAACATTTATCTCTGAGTCTCTTGGTAGTCAGAGAAAGATTGAAAAAATTAGTACCATGCATTTTCTTTTGTCACTAAAAATCACAGGTGGTTTTAAATTGGTCTCTCCAGTCCCTCATACTCAGAAAATGTTCTGCTAGATGTTATAAAATATGTGTTTAAATCATGGATTTCTCTTTCTACTGAAGAATGATGGTCAAGAATGATGGACACTCCCTTTGTAAAATCCCAGTGACCAATCAGGAGCATTGAGGAATGAGCCCTGATACTTTTGGACCAGGCACTACCTTCCCTTGCACTTAACCTTAGGTATTTGGTTAAACTTTCCAGACTCAACAAAATCCAACTCCTTCCTCAGACGCCCTGAAATGACTTTGGTAGGGGATCATTTATTTTCTTTATCCTATTTCAGACTTAATAGTCCTAATAATTTTGAGGGGCCTAAAGTAGTTTTTTTTAATTTGTTCATGGTCAATCAGCCACAAATCTATACATGGCTCATTTTCTGCATAATGAACAGAGTCAGATTAAGATATCTAGACACTCTAAGCATAAAAAGTATAGATACTTGTATTGTGTAACATTACAAAATAAACACTAGTCCCCAAAATTAGTTTGAGAAATATCGTATTATTTTTTCCATATATTTCTTAGCATATTTTGTAATAGCAACTATGAAATTTTTTTTTATTTTCTAATTTTTATGTTAATTCTTAGTAATCTATTAAATATGTATTATATCTAAAGGTGAATGCAACGTGAACTATATTAGATTCCTATTTGTATATCAATTCTGTCATATGTTTCTCATCCTATCAACATATGCATTCTTGTACTGTGACAATCATTTAAAAAAGAAAAAAAAGCTTGACTGGAATATAGAGAATCTACCTGAAGTGAATTAATACTTCCTCTATAAACAAATCGTTTAAAGACAGCATTTTGACTGACTGACATGAAATATCTTTGTCAAAATATTTGAGAGTTCTTTTTGCATAGTATTAATTATACAATCAGTTATTTTAATGTAGGCACCAAGAATTCTGAATTTGATTTACGTTGAATTTTCCCACTATTTGCAGCCAAATTTATTTCTTCTGTCACAGTTTTCTTCTTCTTCAAGAACATAACTTCTTTTGTTTTTGTTGTTTTTTGAGAGTTCACAAAGCTGTTGTTCAAAAGGTAGAACATGGACTCACAACAGAGACAAATGAGCACTTTGTTTTTGTGCTTTTCTTCCTAAGTATTTCAAGTCTTTTTAAAACAAGGCTCTCAGGACCTCCAGATTCAAGTATGCTCCTGGACTTGATCAACTGCTACAAGAGTTAGGCAGCGTGTAGGCAGCTTGGGTCATTCATTCACCAACATTAAACTCCAGGACAGAAGATGTGACAAAGCCGGACTCCTTTCTCCATGGCATGGGTTGATTTCAGAGGTAGAGGTAGTCAATGTAGAAACCAATGGAATTTTCCTTGGAACTGGACTGTGATGGTAGGTGCCTGCCATGATCATAACTACTGTCTCTTCCCCAATCCCTTCCTTCCAGTTTCTTAAGGCAGAAAATAATCTTCTCTGAAGATACTTGATAACAATTCCATCAAACATAAACACATGCTTCCAACGACCTGCTTTCAGATATTCTGGGTTTAGTTCAGCTCGTGGTGAGATAATTGATGCGTTCACCCCAATAGCCAGGTAGGCCCATCTCCTTGAGGAAGCCCACACTACTTTTGGTAGCATGATGGGCCGCAGAGAGGTGGAAAGGGCACAAGAGCCTACCTTCCCTGGGAAGGCCATTTTCATGAATGAGATCTTCCAGGCAAATGACATCAAACCTCCACAGATGCTCCTCAATCACTGTTTTGTCTATCAGGGGGATGGTCTTATTCTTGACCTTTGCTTGTCCATGTTTCAAGATGATTTTCCTAACATCAGATCTGGAAATCCCCACAGAAGGTTCTACAATCTGTAGCATTTTTAGGCTTTGCGGCTTTAACAAAGACAACACTAAATATTTTTTTCAGACAAAGTCTTGTAATGGTCCTCTGTACCAGTACACCCACCCCACCAATCTTTTGGATGTGTATAACAAAGGCCAAGATTGTTTATCAGGCATTTCCAAAGCATGAGATTTCGTTTCCAGTTGTTTAATGAGCATTGGTCACATTTCTACCCCCAGGAATCATGTTGGAAAGATTCCAGTCACTTAAATCTGAACTCTTTTCCTTTCTCTCCTTCTTTGTCAAAAGCGCTTGCTTTGCCTGTGTAACCTTGATGGCCTGAAAAGCCTTCCTCTTTTTTAGATTTTATGCAACCAGAGGGATCTTTTTCCTTTTCTCTTCCTCTGCCATCTTCCCAGTGCTACAAGTACTACTTGTGTGCCTTTATCTGTTTATTTTTAAGAAAGCCCCTGGGTTTTAAGAGCCATATCATGACAAAAACACAAAAAGACTGATATTACCTTATGTTAGCCAAAAATACTATAAATACTTATACAATAATTATGAAGGGTAAGATTTACTGCTTTCCTAAAGTGTATCTGGTTGGAAAATATTTGTTATCTCCTTTTAGGGGGATGTTGTCATTTGAATACCATAGAGTTAGCATATAACTTCTATGTTGAGTTAATTAAACAGATACTAATAAATATAGATTTTCAATCCCTATACTTCTCAATCGAATAAAAGTAGGAAGTAACTTCTGAGAAATACTTTCTGGACGTTCTATGATTCAATGGAGAAAAAAACTCAGAATCAAAACTTATATTTTCCCAAATTATGTATTAATCACTCATCAGGATTTAAAATATCTAACACAAACTACTTAAAGTTAGCCATTGGGAGGCATAGCACTGAAATATTGATTATAAATATGTAAAAAATAACATCTGTTTTGAAAACATAGGAAAAATTTCAGCCAATAATTTTTTATCTCCTTTTAATAACTAATGTTATTGATTTATTTTTATAAATGATTTTTATTTATTTATAGTGTATTCTATACACTGTTATTATGTTTTGTTTTATAGTTTGTTTGTTCATAACAATCTGATAATGTTGTTATTAAGTTGGATAATTATCCCCACTTTACAGATGAAGTGACTGAGACCTGTAAGGATAAAATAATTTTCCAAGGTTACTCAGGTCAGAAGTAGGCTAGGTGATGGTTCTAGAAAACACTTTGTTAAATTCTTCTTAATATACCTGAATCATTCTTAACATTCATAATTTCAGAGAATTGCTGACAAAGGTATCAAAATGTGATATTATTATAAAAGTTGTGGCTCCCAGAAAGACACTGAGTTCTCCAGTGTCACACATATCCAGTAGCCACATATATCTATTGGGTATTTGAAAATGTGGCTAGTGTAAATACAAAATGTGCTTTAAGTGTAAATACACACTGTATTTCAGACTTTAAATGTAAACAAATGTAAAATGCATGAACAGTATTTTTAAAAATTAGATTACATGTTGAAGTAAAAATATCTTAAGCATATTGCATCAAATAAAATTCATTAGTAAAATTTATTTAGTATGCTTTCCAAAATATTTTGGTGGCTATTTTTCATTACTCTGTTGGTTTATAGCTGTGCATGCTGTCTCTGAGGAAACTTTTTTTTTTTTTGGTACTGGGGATTGAACCCAGGGACACTCAGCTACTGAGCCACATCCCCAGCCCTTTTCATTTTTTGAGACAGGGTTAAGTTGCTTAGGGCCTCACTAGGTTGCTGAGGCTGGCTTTGAATTCACCATCCTTCTGCCTCTGGCTCCTGAGCTGCTGGGACTACAGGTGTTTGCCACCGTGCCTGGCTGAGTAAATTTTATATTCTGTGTACATGTTGGTTAGTTTTAAAAACCTTAAATGCAGGAAAAACAGAGAATATGCCTTCTACTTATGTTTAACTATTCATCCTCTGAGTTGAAATACTGAAGTGAGGCTGGTTCATGGCTCTGCATTACACTGACTTATGGGGACAAGTTACTTCCCTCCTTCTTTGTTGGTTGCAGGAATGTCATGACAATATTTGGGAAGCCTTACTTTCTGAACAACCATATGTCATCAATCACAACAAGCCCACTTTCCTTAACAGTTAAGTGTTTACAAATGGGCCAGTGTTGCAATGTCAGCCAAAAAATTTTCTTGAGAAACACCTGCTGAGACGATACTGGAAAACATATTTTGTGGCAAAAGGAGATTATGAGGGATGGGGGAGGATGAAGATCCATCTCCACTGATTGGAATGCTTTGCTTGGATGTGATGCTTGCAGCTGTGACAAGCCCTGTTCCGCATCACAATAAGGATAGCCTAGCTGACACAATAAGAATGAACTGAACCTGAGCTCCCAATATCATCTATTTACCAAACTTGGCAATGACTTTGCAGCAGGACTTACCTTTACCTGAGATAATACATTATTTATTTAAAGATTTTAACATGTGCTTAGTTTTTGTAAAAAAGACATATATTTCAAAAATGTTTCAAAATGTTTCAAATGGTATAACCTTCTCAAAGATGGAGTACTGATTACAATCAAATGCTACTGCACACCAATGTGGACATCACTATTATGCTCTCAGGGTCATCCTTGATGAATAAAATGCAAGGATCTTTATTCATTAACTAGTTAAACAATAAAGATAATAGATCTACTTGTACAGAATAATATCTCATTTTACCAAGGACCTATCAGTGCCTTGAGCTGTGTTCACAGAGAAATAACAGATGTAGCATCTAAGGGGAGGGAGAAAGAGAAAGAAAGGGAGAAAAGAATTAGTGAGGACTCTCATTTGATACATTGTACTTTATTTTCCATTTTCTTCCCAGTCAAGAGTTTTCTAGTAGCAATTTTCATTAATATAGTAATAATGACAAACGACGGTTTTCTAGCATTCCAAATCAAGTTAATAATCATATTAATTGCAATATCATAATTTACGTGATTTTCAGAACACCGTTTTTGAAAAAGTCTGTTCTGAACATCTGCACTTGCTCTTTTGTGAGAATACTCATAGCATTCAGGTGTTTCATAATTTTCCTAATATATTAGGTGATGTAAATTTCTGACGGCACAATGAATTTAGAAAATTCAAAAGGAAAAACAGGCCCATATTTTACGATGACTTACTAAAAAGTATGCTTTTTAAAGAAAGGAATATTTTCTTTATTTACAAATCCATATATCATCATATAACTCCAAATGAAAATGATGACTGAACAGTATTATGCAGCAACTGGTATTATCCCAAAATGACAGTATCTGCTTTAGATGCACTTATTTTAAAACAAAAGTAAAACTTTCTCATTCTCAGATTCTTTATCCTCAATAATCAAATATTTTATTGTTTCATTCTAAACTCATTGCAAATTCTGACATATTGTAAATTCCAATTGCATCTCAGATAATGCTTTTATATATTTCATTGATTGCATTTTCTGGTAGTTATTTGCTTGTATTTTATTATATTTCCTTTCCTTTTTATTCATTCTGGAGTTAAATTTCTTTGTATATGTGCACATTTTATATTCATGCTTTTAATCTATCAAAATATTTGCATAAATAAAAGACACATCCAAAGACTTAATAATAAATGTTTTTTTCTAAATTATAATACAGAATCACATATTCAAGGATTAAAAGGACTGTAGGTGATATTTACTCTAAATTCCTCATTTTATAATGAGAAAATCATCACAGTGAAGTCTATAGAGGTGCCAGAAGCAATAATAGAATAAGAAAACAAATCTGGTATGTCCAGCTTAGATATTTTCTTGTGGAATAACTATCTCAGTCTGGTGATTCTATTTTAGAACCATTATGAGTTCAAATACTCGCCCTCAAAATCTAAGGACTCTGTGGCTAAGTGTGAATAAATTACCTCAAGTCTAGCTACCTAAGCTCCTTTGGATGGAATTCATGGTCCACATAATCATCAGTCTATCTTCTTCACATCCATTAACTTCACAACAGTTCTCTTCTTGATACGAACTCTCCTCTCTTCCTACAATGGCAGATCTCCTGTATGCCTAGTCTGGTTCTTTAATGTTTTACTCATCAGCATAATTCCTAATCGAGGTGCAGAAGATGGGAAAAGTTTTCAAGAAAGGTGAACAGAGATGTGCTAATAAGGATGGATACTGACCTCTAATTATAATTAATAAATAATGAAACTGAAATTAAATAACTTTAACTTCCAATACAGATGTGTTACTGATCCAAAAAAAGTTTGTATTACACTTGGCAATGGGCAATGATGTACTGTTTTCCACTGATCAGCTTACCTCATCCCTATTTCTAAGATTTGATGCCAATCCCCACACCTCTAAATCAGTCCCATCTATGATTACATTTTTTGCTTTCGAAGTAAAGAACTTCGAAAGAATTTAAAGAATAAAGTAAAACAACTTTATTTGTTTTAATAAAAATAATATTTTATCTCTGAAAGTGAGCTTATAACATGAACCATATATACATATACTCAAAAAGCCTTATATAAACAGTCGTTGAAGAAAAAAGTAATGTGCTTGATTGCTCTTAGTCAGAATTACTTACAAAATGCAGATTATTACATGCATTTAAAAAATGAGGCATTTCCCAACAATCACTACTCATGAGTCATTCTCTTTAGTCAAATCTCAGAGGAATCATCAGCCTGAAAGCATGTCATCAAACACAAAATATCTTCCTAACCTGATCTCATGTTTCTATTCTTGTAATATCTGGTCAGTTAAATTTCTCAGAACTCAAAATTTCATCTTGCATTTTTTTAGCCCCTAAGATATTTTATCTTTTTATTGATTTCTTAATAAAACCCAAACTCTCTATCAGTACTTCCAAGGGTTTTCATAATCTGAGTCACTTTAATATTTCTGGGGTCATTCTTCAATATTGCCCTTTCTGAACTCTGTCCACCTGCCACATTCAGTAACCATTGGTTGTCTGGCACCTCATGGCCTCTCACCCTAAGGTCCTTACGTATGACCTTTATATCAGTCTTCCTGTCGTGGCTCTTTCTGGCTTTGCCCTATTGATTTTTCTAAATTCAAATGTGACATGAATTCCTTCACAAATTCTTCCCAGAATAATACACCTTAGAACCTTAGAACAGTTCTTTCTATTTATATTCAAAATACCTTTTACTACCTGTATGTACTAACCACAGTCGTGTTAAGGGGAGAGGTTCAAAAACAGTCATTTATCAAGTTTTATTATTTTTAATGAGAGAAAGTTACATCTCAACATTTTAAAATAATTACTATTTCTAACAGTTTAGTTATTTTGGAAAGAATTTCAACCAGTGTTTAGTTTGGTGTATATCAGGCATATAGAATAGATTGATAAGCCACCCGATCAGAAATTTTGCACTGCCTACTATTCTGATAGGTCAGTGACTATTTCAGGAGAGTTGTTACAAATTTTGAGTTTCACTTGCGTGAGAACATTCATTATTCTGGAGAATGACTGGGATGAGATGTTTTTGGCACAGTTAAAACATGCACTTTCCTTTCCTTCATTGTTTCTAGTGTTTATGGTCACTATGATGATGTCACCCATCAGCATAAGGTTCAAAGAATTCCCCCAGGAAGTAAGGTTTCAAACTTCTATCACTCTGCTCTTGAGATCCAGTTTTATTATAACACCTCTGATGGATTGAAATGATCTGGAGAAGTGAGCCAGGGTACCAAGTGAAAAGCCAAGGAGCTTCTAAAGAAAAACTTACTGTAGAAGAGGAAAGAGTGGTGTCATAAAAGAATAACTAAATCAACTGCTGTTGATCTTCATATACCATGATGAACATGAACAAGTATGTCAATACATAAAAACTGGAAGAGGTGTATCAATAAAATAAAATCTCTTGGAAGATTAGACCAACTGGGACAAAATGCAAAAGCACCCAGTGGCTATTAAACAGAGTACTTCAGACTTAAATTCCAACACATGAATGCTGGATCTTTACAAAATGAAGTCAGATCAACCAGAATCAATTCTTTAAACATGGTAAATAGAAACCAAACACTTACATATCAAAGACTATGTGGATTTTAAGACTTGAATTTGAGTAACAGCAATAGCAGCTCATCCTCCTTCTTGAACCACCAAAGGGCAACCTCAGCCCTGGGTACAGCAATGTGGTGGGAGGAATAAGCTGATTTGCACAGCAACTTATTTTCTTCTTTATTACTGTGGAAAATAAAAATACTAATGTCTTTCTTATCCCATCACTCAAGCCTAAAAAAATTTCTTTAATAAAGTGTTTGAAAATGTATTTATATTTATTTTACTTTTCTCTATCACTGTGACCAGTGGCATTCCTGTGTTAATTGTTATATCTTTGGGATCTAGACTGTCTGTTGATCAGAGTAGACATTAAATATATCTTTTTGGAAATATTTATAGAATAAAATAGCATATTGTCCAGAATCTAAAATGGATTTGGATTGTTTTAAAATGATTGCAATTAAATTACAGCTTTGATGAAACAAAAATATAATATTGTCACATAAAAACATGTATAAATTATGAAACAGTACCATTTAGAGAAATTAAAATAAAAATATGTACACTGATGATTAAGAAATATACTGAGTAATTTGGCTAAAGTAAGAATTCCTAATATGTGAAATAAATGGAAATGAATTGCAAGTCTTATAACTTCTCTTACAGAACTGAAAATATAATCCATCACTTGTAAGTTTTATAAATGTTTAAAATCCCATTTGCATCATCTCATTTTGATTTATAAACCAGATAAAGAAAAACAAGGCTCAAGGGCCTATTTTCTGAAGCTTGTGCACTTTTCTAGATATACAGAAGCGCAAACAGGGTCTCCTTTGGCTGAATAATTCCTGCATTTCCCAATTGTTTTATTGAACACACCAATCTGTTATCAAAAGAAATGTAAACTTAATTTTTAAATAAGTGATTTTTAAAAAAATTATACTGAAACTCAAGGATATATACACATACATACACACACAGTGAAAACAAACAATTAGCAATTATGTCAGACATATTGTTCAAATTATTTCCAGTAATTTTCTGAGAAAAACATTAAAATATGTTTATGGTCAATTTTATGCTTTTTGTTTATAGTGTCTTTCTTAAAATGGACATTCTACTCCAAAATTCTGTAAATACTCACAGGTATTTCTCTTATATGGATTTTTACTTTCTTATGCTAAATCTTTAAGTCATTTTCTTATTATAGTGTATGTTGAAAGATAGTGATATTGCTTTTATTTTAACAAATGTTTATGAAGATGTTCATAAACTAAAATGTTTCTTCTGTATTTGTTGATCACTTTCATGCAATTCTAAATATTTATCAATACTTGTTTCAATTGTAAAGATTTTTTTGTCAAAGTATTCTTCTATTTTGCAAACACATTAAATCACTATAATTTTGTCCTATGTTATAGGATTCATATGGCAGAGTCCATTATTGACCGTGGGTTACAAAATAATCTAGAAAGATACACAACTTCCACTTCTCAATGGGATTTATAAAAGTGAATTAGAATTTATTAAATATATTCTGAGGGTCTGAAAAAAATTTTCTTTTTAAAGATCTATGAGGAACCATTGGAAAGTTAAAGGGTATATTTTAAAACAATCATTTCTAAATGGCACAACTTGTATACTTGTATTGATTGCTTAGTGCTCTAATAGTTTCATTCTGTGTATATATACATATATATATTCATGATATATATACTCAAATTTATTTTTTAAATGATGGAATTAATCTGTGTGACAGTGCAAGAATCCCCTGCAGGTTTCCCTTGAGAGAACAATGTGTGAATCTGTGAGAAGGAAGCCAGAGTTGGAATGGAGACCCAAGGATTAAGAGATGCAAGTAACATGGAATTTCTGCCAAGGAAAACTGCTGACTGCAGACAGAGCCAGCCTTAGAGAGACAGTGGGCTTCATCTGACGAAGGCTTATGAGTGGGGTTGCTCAAGCCCTTTGGAAATCACATCTGACCATCATGTGCTAGGCTCAGGGTTATAGGACATAATGTCTTCCTGGGTAGGTGTAGCTCTTGCTTTGTTCCCATACCTTCTATGCCCTAATTTCTCCTCTTTGGAATGGGAATGTGCCATCATATGCTGGATATATGTAACTTGTTTTGATATTTACTGGGAATTACAATCCAGAGTTTTCCTTGAGTCTCAGAGCAGACTTTGGACTTAGAATTTTGGGCAGTGCTTGGAACTGTTAAGGCTATGGGGACTCTTGGAGATAGACTGAAAAAACTTTGCATTCTGAGATAAACATGAACTTTTGGGGACCAGAAATGGAATGTTTTTATTTGGATATGAGTTATCCCTTGAAAGTTCATGATTAGATTAAGAAACATGTAGCCTAATCAGTATATTAATCCATTGATAGATTAACAATTTGAAAGGATTATGCTGAGTTACAAACTGTGGATAAATAAGGTGTGTTTGGAGGAAGTAGTTCACAAGGGACATGGCCGTTGGGGTTTATATTTTTATCCCTTGAAGTTTGCTGTCTCTTTTTGCTTCCTAGAAGCCTGAGGTGAGCATCTTTCCTCCACCGTACCTTTTGCCATGATGTTCTAACTCAACTGTGGCCTGGAGTAATGGAATTGACCGAAGATGAAGTGAACACCTGAAACCATGAGCTTGAAATAAACTTTTCTTCCTCTAGATTGTTCTTTCAGGTGACAGCAAGACAAAGCTAACTAACACAGAAATATATTTTTAGAGAGAAATAATATAGATTTCACTAACATTTAACAATTTATACCCCTTCTTTCTATTAAGAAAATATGAATTATTTTAAATAACATGAATTATTTTATCTGCATATATATTTATGTAATAGACATATATATATGTATATATGAGAAATTCTGTTGCAGGTACATTAATTATAAAAAAGAAGGCATATCCTTTATATATTGTGGGGAGCCATCCTTATTTAGCAGAATCAGACTAGGTCGAGCCTCATGACTCAGAGGTCTGACTTCCCAGAACTAGCAGATAAGGAAGTCTGTTCCAGATTGCCAGGAGATTTGTGGCATTGTGGGATTTACCTGTGTGTCTATAAATAAAAGAGAGCTGAGCTACTCCATGTTGTTAGAGGCCAGAGCTGGTATGGCCAGACCTGTCACACTCCCTCTCATTGAAAAAGAGTATTGGCTCTTGTGTGTTTATTGATTAGATAAGTTTATGGATAATCGATTGATTCAAAGCCAACATCATTCTTCAGCAGTTAACCCTTTTCTCATCTATGTGGATTGTGACTGAGAGAGCCCCACAATATATTTACAAGGAAAAGAGATGACAGAGGATTTCAGACGTTACTGTTCTTCAGAAAAGATGAAAGAGAACAAGATGGGTAAAATATCAGCTCTATCAAAAATTTAAAATTTTCCTCAATGATTTCCTTTCACCCTCCTACAGATTATTACTCTGTTGCTTTCTGTCCTTCCAGTACACCTGGAGGGCATATTTCAATGTCATTTTTCTATAGATAGAAGACAGTTAAACATATCCTAATGAGATTGAGCTTGACTTTCCAGAATGGGGCTGCTTCCTCAGAGTTTGGTCAGTGTAATATATTGTTTGGTCTTTGTCTTTAATGGAGAGGAGTTATGCTTATTCAAATCCTGAAAAAAAAATGCCATTGTGCAGGAATTGGTGTTACATGAGGATAGGCATATATTTTGCTGGTTCAGAGAAGTGGTCAGATATGCAGAAGAAACTATGATAGCTACCTAAATTAATAACCTAAGATTTTCAATCAAATATGTCTGATCATGAAAGAATTGTCAGATATGTAGACAAATCAGTAGAAAAAGGCAAAAGACTTTACCTTATTAAAGTATGTATAAGCCAATTCAATTCTGGAAGACAAGTAGGTAATTCTGAGATATGTATACAACTTTTGAAAAAACTAAAGAAAGAAGCAAAGAGCATTTTAATTAATAAATTAAGACATGTGAAAAGATAATATTGCTATACAACTGGAATGAGGAATGAGTAATTAGATAATAAGAAAGAATTCATAAAAATTAATGTGATTCTTCCTCTGACAAAAGAAATGCTGTCTTTCTGAGAATTAAGAACAAAAGCACAAACAGATGAAAAACATGAAATAGAATTTCAGAAAAATATTGGACTTCAATCACAGAACCAACTAAACACCAATAGACAATCTAGAGTAAGGAAACAAAAAGAAAAAAGAATAGAAAACCAGGAAAAAGTGTATCAAGGAAAGAAATTTCAGACCAACATCCGTGATGAAGATAGATGCAAAGATTCTTAAAATAGTGGCAAATCACAAACATATTAAAAATGTACTGCACCAAGATCAAGTGGAGTACATCTCAGGGATCCAAGATTGGTTTAACATATGGAAATCAATAAATGCAATTCATCACATCAATAGACTTAAAGACAAGAATCACATGATCATCTCAATAGATGCAGAAAAAACATTTGACAAAATACAGCATCCATTGGTGTTCAAAACACTAGGAAAACTAGGGATAGTAGGAACACACTTTAGCACTGTAAAAGCTGAGGCCAACATCATTTCAAATGGAGAAATATTGAAATCATTCCCTCTAAAAAAGTGGAACAATAAGGGATGCTGTCTTTCACAACTCCTATTCAACATAGTCCTTGAAATCCTAGCCAGAGCAATTAGACAAAAGAAATAAATTAAAGGGATACAAATAGAAAAAGAACTCAAAATATCCCTGTTTGATTATGGCATGGTACTATACTTAGAAGACCCAAAAAACTTCACCAGAAAGCTTCTTGAACTCATACCAAATTCAGCAAAGTAGCAGGGTTTAAATTTAACACCCATAAATCAATTGTGTTCCTATACACCAGTGACAAATTTGCTGAGAGAAATCAGGAAAACTATCCCATTAACAAAAGCCTCTAAAAACAAAAAACAAAACTTGGGAATCAATCTACAAAAGAGGTGAAATACCTCTACAATGAAAACCACGGAACTCTAAAGAAAGATATTGAAAAGGACCTGAGAAGATAGGCAGAATTAATATTGTGGAAATGGACGTATTACCAAAAGCACTACACAGATTTAATGCAATTCCCATTAAAATTCCAATGACATTCTTCTTAGAAATAGGAAAATCATTTGGAAAAATAAAAGGCTCAGAACAGCCCAAACAGTTCCTTAGTGAGGAAAGTAATGCAGGAAGCATCACAATATCAGACTTTAAATTATACTATGGAGCTATAGTAACAAAAATGGCATGGTATTTGGCACAAATAATCTTGAAGACCAATGGAACAGAAGAGAAGATACAGAGACAAACCCAAATAAATACAGTTATATCATACTAGAAAAAGATGCCTTAAACATACATTGGGGAAAATAGCCTCCTCAACAAATGGTACTGAGAAAACTGGAAATCCACATATAGTAGTTTGAAATTGAACACCTATCTCTCACTCTGCACAAAACTCTAAAGTGTACCAAGGACCTAGGCATTAGACCAGAGACCCTGCCTCTCCTAGAAGTAAAAATAGCCCCAATTCTTCATCATGTTGGCTTAGGAACAGACTTTCTGAATAAGACTCATATGGCACAAGAAGTAAAATCAAGAATCAATAAACGGGATGGCATCAAACTAAAAAACTTCTTCACAGCAAAGGAAAGAATCAATAACATGAAGGGAGTTCCTACAGAATGGGAGGAAATCTTTGCCACCTGCGCCTCAGATACAGCATTAATCTCCAGGCTATACAAAGAATTAAAAAAACTAAACACCAAAAACCAAATAACCCAATCAATAAATGGGCTAAGGAACTGAACAGATATTTCACAGAAGAAGAAATACAAATGGTCAAAAAATAAATGAGAAAATGTTCAACATCTCTAGCTATTAGAGAAATTTAAATTAAAACTACACTGAGATTCCATCCCTCACCATTCAGAACCTCAACTATCAAGAATAAAGTACCAATAAATGTTAGTGAGGCTATGAGAAAAAAGTACACTCATACATTGTTGGTGGAATGGCAAATTGGTGCAGCCACACTGGAAAGCAGTATGGAGATTCCTCAGAAAACTTGGAATGGAACCATCATTTGACCCAGTTATCCCACTCCTCAGCTTAAAATCAGCATACTACAGTCACACAAACACTTCAAAATTTACAGTAGCTCAATTCACAATGGCCAACCTAGGTGTCTTTCAACAGATGAATGGATAAAGTAAATGTGATATATATATACATATATATATATATATATATATGTATATATATATACACACACACACACACAATTGAATATTACTCAACCATAAAGAAGAATGAAATTATGACATTTGCCAGTCAATGGATAGAAGTGGAGACTATCATACTAAGTAAAATAAGCCAGCCCCACAAAACTGAAGGGCAAATATTCTCTCTGATATGTAGATGCTAACCCATAACAAGGGAGGGTAGGGAAGGGAAGTATAGAAGCTCATTGCAATAGGCAAAGGAAAAATGAAAGGAAGGAAGAGGGAATGGGAATAGAAAAGATAGTAGAATGAATCAGACATACCTATTCTCTGGTCATTTATGAATATACAACTAGTAAAACTCCACATCATATACAACAAGAAGAATGGAAGCCTAATTGGAATGGGTTGCACTTACATTACATGAAAGTACAACTTATTGTCATGTATACCTAAAACCAATAAATAAAAGAAAAAATGAAAAGGAAAAAAAGCAGTCAGAAACAATCCATGATATTGCAGAGGGTATTTCCTCCAGTGATCTGTCTGCCTCAGTCTCCTGAATAATAGACTATGTGGCATACACCAGCATGCCCAGTTTAATTCTGATTTTTGAATGAAAAAAAATTCTTTAAGGGAATCAACAGCAAAATGAAACAAAATTCTAAGAAGAAGTCTCAAAAGAGTTCTATAGAATTCAAGAGCATAATGATTACATATTTTACTAAAATGAAAGTAAATACCAGGCCTAGAAGCAAGAGCATACAAATTTAATAAATTATATAACCCCACTATTGATGTTTTAATGATGTAGTAGGTATGGTATATATGTTCTCTGAAAAAATTAAATGAAATGAAAAAGAACTCTAAAAAATAATTATTTAAATATGAAGAATATTAAGACTTGGAATTATTTTTGCATTGTTAAGTAATCCCCCAAAGTAAATGTGGCATGTGTTTTATAATTTCATGGCTGTCTGTTACACGGTGGGCACTCAATAAATACTGTTAGAAGCACTCAACTAATTAATGGAATGTAAAGAGAGACAATTCATTTTATAGCAGTGCAAGTAATTATGGACCAAATATGAAGCATGAATGGAATGGAGTATATTTTATGGAAGAGGCCATTTACTACTCTAGACAGAGAATGTACTATTCCCTGGTTTTTCAATGAATCATACTTACATTATCAAAATATTTTAAATAAGTCATTCTTTAAAACTTTTAGTTTTTTACACAATGGTCCATTTTATTTTATTTTTAGAGCTGATTGTAAACATTTTAAATCTCTTTATAAGGTAAAGGCATTGAAATTAAAATTAGTTATTAATGAGACCACAGTTATTCTTTATCCTAAAAATATAAACTTCGTGTATATCAGAATAATGCTCAGAGATGAAGAGAAAAGAATAGATGAGGAAGAATTGAAAACACACTAGTTTCCTCTCTCATATATTGGAGTATCAAGTAAAGCAATGTAATAAAAAAAAATCACAAGGTGTAGGAATGCACACCATATAGAATACATGAATCTTTTATTGTTTTAACAAATTACTACAAATTTAGTAGCTTATTTTGATATGAATTTATTAATTTTACAGACCTGTAGATCAGAAGTCCATTACAGGTTTCATGCACCTGAAATCAAGATTGGCAGGGTCCCATTCCTTTCTGAAGGCTCTAGGGAAGAACTGGCTTTCTTGCATATGTAGACTGGTGGCAAAACTGAGTTCCTCTCTGTTGTATGACTGAGGTCACTAGGATCTTGCTGATAGCTGGTCATCCATTTATTCTAAACCCTGCATCCCTTGGCTCCTGGTTTCCTTTTTGGATTTTCAGACCCAGCTCTGGGAGTTTGTGTATATCTCATGCTTCAAACTCATCTTACCTATTTTTCAGTCTCATTTCCCTGATGTTTTCTGCCTTTTATAGCAATATGATTATATTGGTAACTCCTCCAAATCATCCAGGATAACACTTCATTTTATGGTACAAAATCCTAACTCAATCTGTAAAGTCCTCATGATCGTGTAATCTACCATATGCTAGTATTACATCAGGAGTTAGTATGAAGACATCTTTGGTGTCTCACCAGTTCAGAAAAGAGCAGCATAATTATGGAGTGCTATAAATAATTGCTTATTTTCCATTAATATAGATATCTCTCTTTAGAGTACACATTAATCATGGTTCTAGCATCTAGTTTTCAGCATTCAATTCAAACATGCAATCACAGTACCCTTGTGATTGGCTAGAACAGTACAGGTGTCTGACTTGAACATATTTCCTTCAGCACCTTTGAATGAATCATCTATTTGCTACTTGAATTCATCAGAACTCCCCAAATCCTACTTGTTGCTTCCTCATGGGTTATTGGGTCTGCTTTAGGCTTGGTTGTCAATCTTAAGCCTCCTTTATATATTTCTCAATTAAAACTCCAGGGTCAAGGGACAGTATTTATCTGGGTATGATTTTTTCATGATTGGCAAAATATAAATCATTTAGAAAAAAAAACAAAACTGCCTTGTCTCTTAAAATCTCTGGAGTCCCTTCCACTCATGACATTGAACATGTTTTATAGCCATATTATGTTTTTCAATAAAATTTTTTTTCTGTAAAATGCATAGGTTAGTTTTGGTTTGGGTTTTTGTTTATTTTAATTTGTATTTGTTATTTTTTTAAATTAAGACCTCTAAATGATACAAAGAGTATCATCTTCTATTGATAAAAAAAAAGTTTCCTTCAATGATATGAGGATAAACTAGAGAAGTTTCCAATTAGCTGCTTCAGTTGGGAAAAACGTCTGGGAAAGAAACATTGAGTTAGCCACTGTCTCACAAAGAATCAGTCTAAACATACATTTTGTAAAATCGGATTTTAGCATTCTCTGTAACAGACTATTATGTGCAATTTACCTTTTTAAGAAGCACACTCCCTTGCCATTCTGGAGAACTACTTGATAAAAATATATGGTTACTATGCTTGAGAATCTGATTTGAAATTAGTTTCCTGATGGTGATTCTCATGGACCTTCTAAGCCACCTTAACAAAGATACATTCAGTGCATTTCTAGTTATTTCTTTCTTTCAATGAAAATATTTGTTTTTTCCAACTTCTAACAAAAACCCTGGTAACCTCATGTATATACATCCTTCTGCAGTCATAGCAAATTATTCTGTTTATATAATTTTAAAACTTTAAAAGTTATTCATTATATTCGGTGCATTTTCCTTCTCTTACAATACTTTTCTGTATTAGATAAAGAAAGGAATAGTGAATCTAAATCTTCCTACTCTAAATCTCAAGACCAGATATTGAGCTATAATTCTCAGGCACTTTAGAAAAGATGGTAAATTCCTGGAGTGCCCTTCAAAACCCATTGGTGAATGCTCAACCTTAGGATTGTCTTACAATTTTTGCTTTGATAATTGATTTTAGAGTAAAGCTTACATACACTTAATCTGCTTTATGCTACAGAATGTGATATATAATGGAGAGATAGTTACCTCTTTTTAAAGACTTATCTTCAAAATGCTGAGAGAGTGCAATGATTGGGAACATAGTCCATGTTGCAAGATGCAGCTACTTCACTTACTAGTTATTTGATTAGTGGAACTTCACTTAATTTTAAAGTTTGTCTTTCTTTATCAAAAGAGGTTAAAATAAATACTATAGGTTATCATAAAAATTACATGATAATAATTAAAAGTATTTCCACCTGTATCTCAACACATTAGCAATTATTCCTGTAGCCGTGGTACTTTTTTCTTTTTCCTTGTTAACAGCATAGCATAGCCAACAAGCCTGACACAAATTTTGAAGTAAAATGAAAAGGTAAAGCCTTTGGGTTTATCACACTTTGGTCTAGGTTAGTGGTGGTTTAACATGTTAGTTGATACAGTAGATCATAAGTCTGCAATCTTGTTCAATTGATGAGTTTTCCACTTACAGGATGACTGAGTGAGAGGAAATTACTTATAGGTCAATATCTCAATTTCTACATCTGTAAAACTAGGGAAATGATAACAGAAGTTTCTAAAGCTATGAGTTTTCAATAAATTAATGCAGGTACAATTCTTCAGAGGCATTTGAATTAAGGGAGTCACTCATGTAAAGTTAGCTCTCATCGACATGTTTGTACAGACAGGAAATAGTTTGATTTGTGTTATGTCAAACTTTGATATGACATAAAATCTTGTAGTTTTGACCTGCAGGGATGGAAGAGGTGAGAATGCAAACCAAGATGCCGAGATGCCAAACAGAGAAATCCTTATTAAATGTTCTTTAAGCAGATTTCTACATCACTCTTATATAACAGAAATATTTTGAATGTTCTGCTGTTTGAATTCATGAGCCATGTAAGAGTAATGACAATATTACTGTTATAGTTTTACTCCACATTTTCATAGGTGTTTAAATTTAAAAAGTTTATTCATACATAAAAATCTATTACTCTCACAAGGCAATATGTGACTGAGATAACATTAAGCTAGTTTACTAAAGCTTAGAAAGATTAATAATATGAAGAAAGTTAAACAAAGGTGAAGCAGCTTAAATAGAAATCCAAATCTTTGGTCTCTCTGAAGAGAGCCCTTTTGAAATTTTTCCTGGTAATCTTAAAGAAAGAATTTCATTTAGGAGATGTGTTACCTTATCATTTATGACCAAAGAAAGATTCAAAATGGACATCCCCAAATGTTAACTTTGTGTAAACCCAACAAAACCAACAAAGATGCTTTCAAAGAAGTCCATGTGGTATTACCAGAAAACCTAAGACATCTCCCTATGACTTCTTTCTACTTTTTCTTAATGTGAGAAACATTTAGACTTATAACCGGAAAAATTTAGTTCTACTGTGAAAATATACCGATCATGCGGCACAATTGGTTATGTCAGAAATCATTTGTGTAAGCTGCTACTTATTTTACAGATGTACAAAGCTTACTTTGAGTTATGGATAAGAAACCCAGCCTGTCATTTGCAAGGAAAATAAATGTAGAGATGTGGAGATGTCCATGTCAATGGATGTTCCATGATCAGATAAGAAATTCATTGAGTATTTAAAATAACTCCAAGTTAGTAGGTACTTTTATTGTTAGTTTCACAATTAAAATGAAATTTCTTCCTAAAGTAACAATGTGCATATGTGTGTCTTAGTTTATTGTATGTTCCTATTGGATAATTCATTAAAAAGGAAAAGAAAGGAAGAAAGTTTATTTATCACAATCCTGGAGGTGGAAAAGTCCTAGGTCAAGGGATTTATGTCTGGTGAGAGTTTTTGTGCTGTGTTATCCTGTGGCAGATTTATCTGAGAGAGAAAGCAAGAGATCTAACCAAACTTGTAGCAGTAAGCCCTTTTATTATTGTTATTAACTCACTCACAAGGGAGGAGTCTCATGGTGGGATCTCCTCTCAAGGTCATACATCTTAACACTGCTGCACTGGGAATTAAGTTTTCAACGTGTGTCTTTTAAGGAATACAATCAAACCGTAGCAGTGTTTATCTCTCTCTCTCTCTCTCTCTGTATATATATATATATACAGAGAGAGAGAGAGAGAGAGAGAGAGAGAGAGAGTTTATTTTTTCTCCAGAGTATATATAAATATACATTATTTTCCAGAGAAGGTCAAACTACAACCAACATATGGCGAAATTAATCAAGCATCTAATTTATTGTGTCTGATTGGATTTTAATGGAGCTGATAATCCAGTTTGACAACTTGCTGAATTATTGTCAGATGTATTGAACAATCTCTTCTCATTAAGTGCGACAGCTAGTTAAGTGCTATAAATTATGGGGCACTCTAGGAGTTGGGTGTATTGTGAAAGCCAAGTGACAAGCACATGAGGAGAGGGAGTAACTCTGTTCTTACTGACTTCTCTATAATAATTCACAGAAAACATTCAGAAGCACTTCCACATAGCCCCTTTTTTTCCAGTTCAAAGAACAGCTATTCACCTGAATAAGAAACAGTTGAGCATGTGTATGTATACGTATGCGTGTAGATATTTATGTGTGTATGTATTTTTACATTTATCTTTTATCTTACTTTCATTACTCAGGTTTTACCAAACTTGAAGATCCTGTTTCTAGCAAGCTTACTCAAATGTTCCAGCCCAAAATTAATTACTGTAATAGCTATTTCTTGATTAATAGACTGAGAAATTGTGGTAATTAATAAATGTTAATGAGTAGCATATTTTTATTGTTAAATAGAAGTATTGACTAATCATTACCTTAAAGTAGTTTACACACTCAAATATTTTATTTTTATGACCACATTAGTGTACTATAAAAATTGGTAAAAACATATATAAGTGCAAAGAGTATAATTTGTTATGGTGTGACAGTAAAGTAACAAATGTTCATTAGAGAATCACTAGGAGAAGAACATTGTAATAAAGCCAGAAATAATTACTATTTGGCATTTTTTAAACTTTTCCAAAACCACTTGCATTATGTGAATGAGATGCTTCATACACTTTCATGTACCATTATGACTTGCTTTTTGGTCTCAACATTGTACTGTGAATATTTTTCAATTAAAAATTATTAACTAAATGTATTTTAAAATTAAGGAATGTTGACTCCTATTCTCATATCTAGCATGTAAAGGACATATAAGTTGTCACTACCATCTTTATAAAAATAAAAAGCAGGGCAATCTGCCATCTTGAAATATGGTAAGAGATTGATCTAGAGAGACACAGCCAGCTGTGCTTACCTGGAGCAGGACCCTCTGTAGCTATTAATATTTATCATGTGATAATAAATTTGACTAATTGCTGGATGCTGAAGACAAACTCACATGTGAGTGATAAATCTTGATGAACCTTAGTTTTCTGTGCGGAACATCAAATAACCCTAGCTGGTCCTCACAATGCATGTCCACTTTTGAGTCTAACAGGCGAGGGAACAGTAATTATTGTTAAGCAATCCTGAAGACTCTCTGTAACAGAGGTGTATGTTCCAGGGGAAAGGTATTGTCAGAGCACTATCCTAGTTAGGAGAGGGATTTTACTCCAACTCCACTGCACCCTCCTCTACCCTTTCTACCCCATGTAAATTGGGGGAAGCTTTTACTCAACTTTAGTCAAGTCTTCAAGGAAAAGACTGAGAATTCTACAGCAGAGAAAAATGGGTGAGATGAGGTGACAGGGAAAGCTGTGTTGGGTAAATTCTTGTGAGTTTGTAAAATCCCAAGTCACATGCTTATTAAAACATTGAGTCTCAGTGGAGATAGGACCCTTCCTTTCCCTATGTTTCAGTATCACTACAGGTCTCCAGTTTAATAAAGTTGATTTCTATGAAAAGCATTACAAGACACCAGACTCTCTTGGAAGGATTCCTCAGGGAAACCCAAAGTCAGGAGAGGAAACAAAAAAGATCAAGAGAGGAAATTGGGAGATTCTGTACCTATAGCAAAGCAAATATTTAACACAGATTACTACTGGATATCTGAACCCAAATCCTCACAGTGCAAACTTTTTTGCTCCAGTTTCTGTTATTAATACAGCATATCTATCTCTCATAGAAGAATTATGTCTTGCCAAAAGGCAAAAAACAATAAATAAACAAACATCAACAAGAAATACCCCCACAGGGTAAGGAGACAAAAGAGGCACCACACCTGACTCAGATGTGAAAAATATGGAGGAATTATCAGACAGAAAAATTTAGGTAGTCTAGACTAATGTGCTAAAGGTTCTAATGAAAAAGCAAGAACAGATGATAAACACTTAAATGGAAACTTTAAGAAAGAATCCAAAGAAAATGGTAAAAGTCATAAAGAGTATAATAGAAAATAAGATTTTTTTTGATGGATTCATCAATAGACTTGATCAGGTTGAAAAAATAATCATTGGACTTAAAATTAGGTCAATAGATATTTCCAAACCAAAATGAATGAAAAACACACAACATTTCTTATGATTTGGATGAGATGGTCCCCTGAATTCCTGTTAATGCAAGAATAATCAGAGTTCAATTAGTTTATGAGAGATGCAACCTGATCAGTCCATCCTAGGTAGAATGTTCTGACTGGGCCAACTGTAGGCAGATGGGGCATGGCTAAGGACGTGCATCCCTGGGGCATGCCCTGAAGGGGTTCACCTTCCTGTGGTCCCTATCCCCTTTCCTCACCTTTTTTGTTTACTGACCCCACCATGACCTGAGCAACCTTCCTCAGCTGGGCCCTTCTGCCATGATGGCTGCCTCACTCTGGAGTCAGAGAAGTGGGGCTGGCCATCAGTTGAACCAAGACTTCTGAAGCTAGGAGCCGCATATAAACTTTTCATCTTCAAAGTCTCTCTTGTTGGGTGTTTTAGCCATGCTGACTAAAACAACATCCAAGAACTGTGGGACAATTTCACATCTCTTTATCTATTACATATGTTATTTTTAAAAATTAACATTTTATTATTTTTTTAACTGTATGTATATTCTTTTGTTTTCTTTCTTTTTTATTATTATTATTTTAGATAATTGCATACAAATGGAGTACCATTATCATTTTCTGGTTGTACACAAAGTAGAATCATATAATTTGCCTATTCATGCATAAATATAGGGTAAAGATGTTAGTCTCGTTCTATTATCTTTCCTTTCCCACCCCATCCCCACTCCTCAGTTTCCTCTATACAATCCATCCCTTCTCCATTCTTCCCATGCCTCCCCCACCCCCACTATGAATCATCAAACACTTATAAGAGAAGTCATTTGGCCTTTGGTTTTTGGGATTGGCTTATCTCACTTAACATGATACTCTCCAACTCCATCCATTTACCTGCAAATGTCATAATTTTATTATTCCATTGTGTATACATACCACAGTTTCTTTATCCATTCATCTATTGAAGTGCATATAGGTTGGTTCCACACTCTCACTATAGTGAATTGGGCTGCTATAAACATTGATGTGGCTGCATCACTGTAGTAAGCTGATTTTAAGTCCTTTGGGTATAGACCAAGGAGTGGGAAAGCTGGGTCAAATGGCAGATCCATTCCAAGTTTTCTGAGGAATCTTCACACCGCTTTCCAGAGTGGCTGGACTAATTTGCAGCCCCACCAGCAATGTACAATAGTACCTTTTTCCCCACATCCTCAACAACACCTATTGTTGCTTGTATTCTTGATAATAGACATTCTAATTGGGGTGAGATGATATTTTAAGGAAGTTTTGATTTGCATTTATCTTATTACTAGAGATGTTAAACATTTTTACATATATCTGTTGATTGCCTGTAGATCTTCTTCTGTGAAGTGTCTGCTCATTTCCTTAGCCCATTTATTGATTGGGTTATTTGTATTCTTGGTGTAGAGTTTTTTCAGTTCTTTATATATTCTGGAGATTAGTGCTCTATCTGAAGTGCTTGTGGTCAAGACTTTCTCCCACTCTATAAGCTCTCTCTTGACATTGCTGATTGTTACCTTTGCTGAGAAAAAGTTTTTTAGTTTGAATCTATCCCAATTGTTGATTCCTGCTTTTATTTCTTGTGTTTTGGGAGTCATGTTAAGGAACTCTGGTCCTAGGCCAATATGATGAAGATTTGGACCTACTTTTAATTCTATTAGGAGCGGGATCTCTGGTCTAATTTCTAGGTCCTTGATCCATTTTGAGTTGAGTTTTGTGCAGGGTGAGAGATAGGGGTTTAGTTTCAATTTGCTACATATGGATTTCCAGTTTTCCCAGCACCATTTTTGAAGAAGCTATCTTTTTTCCATTGTATGTTTTTGGCTCATTTGTCAAGTATGAGATAATTGTATTTATGTGGTTTTGTCACTGTGTCCTCTATTCTGTACCATTGGTCTACCTGCCTATTTTGGTGCCAATGCCACACTGTTTTTGTTACTATTGCTTTGTAGTATAGTTGAAGAACTGGTATTGTGATTCCCTCTGCTTCGCTCTTCCTGCTAAGGATTTCTTTAGCTATTCTAGGTCTCTTATTCCTCCAAATCAATTTCATGATTGCTTTCTATGAGGTCCATCATTGAAATTTTAATTGGAATTGGATTGAATTTATATAGTACTTTTGGTAGTATGACCATTTTGATAATATTAATTCCCCCTATCCAAGAACAGGGGAGATCTTTCCATCTTCCAAGGTTTTCTTTAATTTCTTTCTTTAGTGTTCTGTAGTTCTTGTTGTAGAGCTCTTTCACCTCTTTTGTTAAATTGACACCCAGGTATTTTATTTTTTTTGAGGCTATTGTGAATGGTGTAGTTTTCCTAATTTCTCTTTCAGAGGATTCATCACTTATGAATAAGAATGCATTAGATTTATGAGTGTTGATTTTTTATCCTGCTACTTTACTGAATTCATTTATGAGTTCTAGAAGTTTTCTGGTGGAATTTTTTGGCTCCTCCAAATATAGAATCATATCATCTGCAAATAGTGATAGTTTAAGTTCTTCTTTTCCTATAGAATCCCTTTTATCTCTTTAAGTCTGTCTAATTGCTCTGGCTAGATTTCAAGGATGATATTGAATAGAAGCGGTGAAAGAGGGCATCCCTGCCTTGTTCCAGTTTTTAGAGGGAATGCTTTCAGTTTTTCTCCATTTAGAATGATGTTGGCCGTGGGCTTAGCATAGATAGCCTTTACATTGTTGAAGTATGTTCCTACTATCCCTATTTTTTCTAGTGTTTTGAGCATGAAGGGGTGCTGTATTTTATCAAATGCTTTTTCTGCAACTATTGAAATAATCATGTGGTTCTTGACTTTAAGTCTGTTGATGTGGTGAATTACAGTTATAGATTTCCAGATGTTGAACCAACCTTGCATCCCCGGGATGAAACCCACTTGATCATGGTGCACTATCTTTTCAATATGTTTTTATATGTGATTTGCTAAAATTTTGGTAAGGATTTTTGCATCTATGCTTATTAGGGATATTGGTCTGAAATTTTCTTTCCTTGATGTGTCTTTGTTTGGTTTTGGTATCAGAGTGATATTAGCTTCATAGAATGAGTCTGGAAGTGTTCCCTCCTCTTCTATCTCATGGAATACTTTGAGGAGTATTGGATGAGTTCTTCTTTGAAGGTCTTGTAGAACTCAGCTGAGAATCCATCTGGCCCTGGGCTTTTCTTGGTAGGTAGGTTCTTGATGACTTCTATTTCATTGCTTGAAATTGGTCTTTTTAAATTGTGTATGTCCTACAGATTCAGTTTGAGTGGGTCATATGTCTCTAGAAACCTATTAATGTTTTCAAGATTATCTATTTTGTTGGAGTATAGGTTTTCGAAATAGTTTCTAATTATGTTTTGTATTTTGATACTATCCATCGTGATAGTTCCTTTTTCATCTCGAATTTTAGTAATTTGAGTTTTCTCTCCCCTTCTCTTTGTTAGTGTGGCTAAGGGTTTATCAATTTTGTTTATTTTTTCAAAGAACCAACTCTTTGCTTTGTCAATTTTTTGAATAGTTTCTTTTGTTTCAATTTCATTGATTTCAGCTCTGATTTTAATTATTTCCTGTCTTCTCCTACTTTTGGTGCTAATCTGTTCTTCTTTTTCTAGGACTTTGAGCTGTAATGTGAAGTCATTTATTTGTTCACTTTTCATTCTTTTTTTGAATGTGCTCCAATCAATGAATTATCCTCTTAGTACTGCTTTCATGGTGTCCCAGAGATTTTGATATGTTTTATGGTTGTTCTCGTTTACCTCTATGAATTTTTTTATTTCCCCCCTGATGTCTTCTGTTATCCATACATCATTCAATAGTGTATTATTTAATCTCCAGGTGTTAGAATAGTTTCTGTTTTTTATTTTATTATTGATTTCTAATTTTAATCCATTATGATCTGACAAAATGCAAGGTATTATCTCTATCTTTTTGTATTTGCTAAGAGTAGCTTTGTGGCATAACATATGGTCTATTTGAGAGAAGGTTCCATGTGCTGCTGAGAAGAAAGTGTATTCACTTGCTGCTGGATGGAATACTCTATATATGTCTGTTAAGTCTAAATTATTGATTGTGTTATTGAGATCTATGGTTTCTTTGTCCAATTTTTGTTTGGACCATCTGTCCAATAGTGAGAGAAGGTATTAAAATCACCTAGCATTATTGTGTTGTGGTCTATTTGGTTCCTGGATTTTAGAAGTATTTGTTTAACATACAAGGATGCACTATTCTTTGGGGCATAAATATTTATGATTGCTATGTCTTGCTGACTTATGCTTCCCTTAAGCAGTATGAAATGACCTTCTTTATCCCTTCTGACTAACTTTGGCTTGAAGTCTGCTTTATCTGAAATGAGAATGGCAACCCCTGCGGTTTACTGAGCCCGTGTGCATGGTAAGTTTTTTCCCATCCTTTCACCTTCAGTCTGTGGGTATCCTTCTTTATGAGATGAGTTTCTTGAAGGCAGCATATTGTTGGGTCTTTCTTTTTAATCCAATCTGCCAGTCTATGTCTTTTTATACTTGAGTTTAGGCCACTAACATTCAAGGTTACTATTGATATATGACTTGCATTCTGGGTCATTTTGACTTATTTCTGGCTTTTAACTTGATTTGGTTTCTCCTTTAATTGGCTATTCCTTTAGGGTAATTCCTCCCCATATTGACTGAGATTGTTGTTTTTCATTTCTTCCTCTTGGAATATTTTGCTGAGAATGCTCTGTAGGGCAGGCTTTCTATTTGTGAATTCTATTAGCTTTTGTTTATCATGGAAGGATTTAATTTCATCTTCAAATCTAAAGGTAAGTTTTGTTGGGTGTAAGATTCTTGGGCAGCATCCATTTTCTTTCAGAGTTTGATATATGTTGTTCCAAGCCCTTCTTGCTTTTAGGGTCTGGGCTGAGAAATCTGCTGATATCCGTATTGGTTTCCCCCTGTATGTTTCTGATGCTTTTCTCTCGCGGCCTTTAAAATTCTATCTTTATTTTGTACAGTAGGTATTTTCATTATAATGTGCCTCAGTGTGGATCTGTTGTAATTTTGTGTGTTTGGTGTCCTGTAAGCCTCTTGCATTTGATTTTCCATCTCAATCATCAGATTTGGGAAATTTTCTGTTATTATTTCATTGAACAGATTATTCATTCCTTTGGTTTGTATCTCTGTGCCTTCCTCAATCCCAATAACTCTTAAATTTGGTCTTTTCACAATGTCCCATAGTTCTTGGAGGTTCTGGTCATGATTACTTACCATCTTCACTGTTTAGTCAACTTTGTTTTCAACATTAAATATTTTGTCTTCATTGTCTGAGGTTTTGTCTTCCAAGTTATCTAGTCTGTTAGTTATGCTTTCTATTGAGTTTTTAATTTGGTTTATTGTTTCCTTCATTTCAAGGGTTTCTATTTGCTTTTTTCAGAACTTCTATCTCTTTATTGAAATGAGTTTTTGCTTCCTGCATTTGCTCTATTAGCTGATTATTCGTAGCCTGCATTTGCTCTCTCGTCACATCGTTTGCTTCTCGGATCATTTTAATTATGTACATTCTGAACTCCCTTTTGGACATTCCTTCTACCATGCATGCTGTCATTATGTTCTCTTGATATATCATCTAGGTTTGTTTGGGACACTTTCTTACCTTGTTTTCTCATGATAATAATGTATCTTCCTCTCTAGGTGGGCGAATCAGAGGTATTGCAGTTTCCCTTTAAAGACTTATCATGCCCCTGCATATTTTCAATACCTCACCTTGAAGAGATTAATATTAGCAACACACCATATAAACAATATGCATCCTTAATCCATATATACCCTATTTAGATATTTACTGTTGTCCTAATATACAGAGATGGGTTCATCTCATTATCTACAGCAAAACCAATAGGTTTGCAATATGGAACACAGTTTCAAATGGAGGAAAAAGAGGATGAGGAGGGGTGTAGAATATAAGGTTAATGAGATAGGAAATGAGTCTATAGAGGTACTATGTCATAGCAATAGTGAAAGTGGGATTAAAAGAAATAGGTTGTCAGCATGAGAAATGAGAGAGTCTCCAAGGAAGCAGATAAATAAGAGGATGATAGAGTGATAAGAATATTAATAAAAGAAAAAATTGGGGAATATAGTAGGTATAATAGAAATAATCATAATACTATTATTAAAAAAAGTTCTGCAATAAAATTATCCTGTACTGTTCAAACCTCCTATTTTTCAGTAGTATGCTGCCTGAGAGGTGCTTGATAATGCGATGCTCAGGCCTGCAGGGAAGCTCCAGCGGCAGGGAAGGTCGAGCAGCTGGTCCTCTGTGCTCCTCCCGGCTGCTTCTGCACATCCCCGGAGCAGGCCTGGTCTCTGGGTCTGTGGGGAAGCTCGAGTGACTGGTCCTCTGCCTGTATGTGTATTCTTAATTTGAATGCTATTGAAGGTGTGTTTTTGTGGTTCCCATTCCTTGATTTTTATATTTTTAGTATTATTTGGTTTTGTATATTGTTTAAATTTTCTGTGTTTTGATGACATATTTTCAATGCAGTTTGAAAATATATTATTAGCTATGGTTACCATGTTGTACATTATGTCTCCTGAACTTGTTCATTTTAAAAATGAAGGTTTATGCAGTCTAACCAGCCTCTTGCCTTTCTTTCATCCTCAAGATTCTGATAACCACTGTTGTACTCTTGTGACTATGAGTTTGATTTTTAAAATTTTTATTTTATTTATTTATTATTATTATTTTAGATCACACATATAAGTGAGGTTATGCAGCATTTGTCTTTTTGTCTCTGTTTAATTTACTTAGCATTATGTCTTTCAGATTCATGCATGTTGTTTCAAATAGCAAGATACCCTTCATAAGGCCTCAGAGAGTGCTTAATTATTACTATCTCTGTAACAAATGCTAGAAAATTTTTTTAACTTAGAATTTTCTCAAAGTTAGAAGGTTTTAACATTATGACTATATTTAGTTGTCATATTATTTACACAGCCCAGCTAAATGAAAAATATATTTACATGACATGTTTTCTTTCTTCATTATATCATGTCATTCCATTATATATCATGAATAATTAAATTAATAAGAATAAAGTGAATTTCATCTAATGAAATCTGACAAGAGTGATAACATGCTGCTTTTTAAAATTATGCTTAATAGTTATGAATATGCTGATTACATTATAATTATCAAGTGTACAACATAAAATACTAATTAAATACAATTTAATTAATCAATTTAAATTATTGAATGTAATAGAATTAATGGAATCATAGTAGTCAATTGAAGAAGGCCCTTTTACATTTAAATTGCTACAAACTAGAGAATAAAACTTCATAGGTTTCAGCAATGTAGATAGAAGTGCTCATGTGCATGAGATTTTATAAATATCTTTATGTAAATATGCATTCCTTTATTAATAAATCATATTTTTGAAATTTTCAAATCTGTGTAAGTTATAGGAAAAAAATGAAGTTCTTTTTGCCTTGGGATAAATTAACGTTTTGAATAAATAAACAGAAGAATTCATCCTCCACCAAACTCCACCACATACACACACAAACACATATACTCTCAACTCTTAGAAAATCTAAGGAACTATTTCACTAAAACATTAAGAACTGTATTTAAATGATTTATGGAATAAGTGATTATGTTGTGACAAATTTAATCATCTTGCAATATGTTTATAAACTTTCATAACTGGTATTGCCAGAGTCCCACCTGACTTCAGGACCAACCAGCATTCTTAATAAGGCAGAGCAAAGCCTTCAAACATGCATGCAGGTTAGGATTATTTTATCTCAATGCACATCCAAAGAAATTATTGTCTTTATAAAAGTATTCTCAATGTGTAAATAGTGTTAAAAACATCAAATTACATCTCTTTTAAGACAGTGCTTATACTCTGCAGTGAGGACTTAATAAACCCAAATATCTCATCTTATTTAATTGGACTATTAATGAAACACTGACCAGATCCACTTAGGATTAGATGCTAAATTAAATTCATTGCCTTTTTTCACAATAATTATTAAAATGACAAAAGTATGGAAAATTCAATCAAGAAATTTATAGTAAGTTTTTACATTCTCAGTATTCAATCAAGTATGGAAATATTTATAATTCCTGTGGGCACCTACTTTTAGATTCATTTTCATTAAAAGTGAAATAAGAAGGGATTTATGAATGAGGGAATAGGAAAAAATGATCAACACAAATGAATTATGTTCCACATTGTTCTACTGACACAGGAAAGGAATTTTTCTGAAAAAAAATTCTCTTAGATATTTTAACACAATAGTTGTTGTAGTCCTCAGTTTGGCTATTTGAACTCTGGCAGCAGAACTCCAGTGTAGAGACTAGTGTAGCACAAGAAGTATGTTTTAGTCAGCTTTTCCGTTGCTGTGACACAAAAGACCTGACAAGAACAATAAGAGTAAGAACAGTTTATAGGGGCTCACAGTTTCAGAGGTCTCAGTCCATAGATGGCAGGCTACATTCCTTGGGGCACGAGCTGAGGCAGAGCATCATGGCAGAAGCAGAAGAATGAAGCTGGGAACAAGGCACCCAGAAAGCAAAGAGACTCCATTCTCCAGATACAAAATATATACCCAAAAGGCATGCCCCAGGGACCCACCTCCTTCAGTCACACCCTGTCTGCCGACAGTCACTTTTCAGTTAGTCCCTATCAGAGGATTAATGCATTCATGGGGTTAAGACTATTATAACCCAATCATTTCACCTCTAAGCTTCTTGCATTGTCTCACACGTGAACTATTGGGGGACACCTCATATCTACACCAAAACAGGGTATGATATCATCAGGCAATTTTCAAATTCAAACTCAATAACTTATGAAATAAACAATAACTTGAAAGATCCTTGATGAATGTCTTACAGTTTCCTGTTCATCTACAGTGACCTGATTCTCATTCTATACAGTAAAAGTATTTGGCTAACAAATTTGCAAAATGCACAGCCAATTTGAAAGATACATTGTGTTAGAGCCTCCCTGCCAAAACGCAAACTCTGTAGGTTAGTTAAATGTTTGATATTTAGTTTTCTGCTACCGTACTTATATCCTATGGTATGATTAAGATAACAGACATATCTTCAACACAATACTAATTTTTTGGGCATCAGGGTGAAGCATATATGTGTATGCATATATTTGTCTAAGAAGAAAATCTAAGCAAATTAATGGCATTTTGAATAAATCTATCTGCTTAAAATATATTACTATGTAATCAATTATACTGTGCAGTTAGGATCATACAGATAAAATGGAAGAAAAATTATTGCTAAGCCTACAAAATATAGAACAATTTTCTGTTTATCCTTCTAAGCCCTGCTCACACACATATTTATTGGAGCAATGTAGAACAGTTAAAAAAACTAACAAAATTGAGTTCAAATCTCAATACACCATTTTTACTGTGTAACCTTAATTCCATATACAGAAATTTGTTACACATTTTGTGGATTTAGCCATAATTTTTCTTCCATTTTCCTGTACTTCCTTTACTGCACAGTATAATTGACTATACAATATGTTTTAAGCAAAAATATTTATTCAAAATTCCATGAACTTGCTTTATTTTTCTTCCTAGATACATATATGCATACACATATATACTTTTACCCTCATGTCAAAAAATGAATATTGTATTGAAGTGTAAGTAGGGTGATAAAATCCATTCATAATTATGTACTTTTTTTAGAATTAATGCTCTTTTATCAAGAAAGAAAACCAATTACTCTTATTTTCTAATGTGCTCTTTACCAATTTAATAAACCATGAATTAATATTCCTATAAATACACATGTACCCATGTCATTTTAATACTGTACAATGAGAAGCAATATCACACTTTAGTTTACAAATGTACTTTACTTTTTATTGTGTATCAGAAAGTCATTGCACTTGGTAAGAATCTGGTTAGCTTGCTCTTGAGTCTGGTATTTGCTGAAAACCATATTTTTTTTTAAATAGCCAATTTTAATTCATGTCTTAATGTGTTTAAAAAATAAGTATACTTGATTTAATAAAAACAGAATGGACATTTTATGGGCCAATTTCATTAAGTTCATCCCTTGTATCTTTCAAATCATTTATATTCTTACTAATTCATTTTGCTACTACCTTCTCTTTAAATATATGAAGAGGGTATTTTTAAGTGGCACACATAATAGTTTTGCATTTTTCACACGTTTTTATTCTTTTTTTCTAGATATTCCTTCTCTATAGAAATTGAGGCAAATGTTCTTGGGTATGTATACAGAACTGTGTTAGTGGACTTTTTGTCACTGTAATAATACCTGAGAAAAACAACTTAGAGGAGGAAAGATCTATTTTGACTCTTGTTTTCAGAGGTTTCAGCCCATGGTTGGTTGGCTCTATCTCTTTAGGCCTGAAGTGAGGCAGAACATCATGACAGAAGGGCATGGCAGAGGAAAGCTGCTCAGCTGTTCAGCTCATGTCATCCAGGAAGCAGAGAGAGAGGGAAACTGGAGGAGAAGGTGGGGGGAGAGAGAACACGGTGCCAGGGATAAGTGTTGGCCTTTCAGGGCATGCCTCCAGTGAGTAACACTTCCTCCAGATATGGAGGGCATACTCCTCCAAACAGGCCCCACTCTAAATAGTTTCCACCATGTCCCAGTAGTCCATTCAGCTATCAATGTATTAATCCACTGATGAGGTGAGAGCACTCATGGTCTGATCCAATCATTTCCCCAAAGACCCACTTCTCCAAAGGCCCACTTCTGAACACTGCTGTAGTAGGGACCAAGGCTTCAACATACAAACCTCTGAGGGACATTCCAGACCCAAACCATGACAAGGATTTTGTATTTTCCTGGTTTGTTGTTCCTTTTTTTTAAATAAAAAGTAACCTTAATTATTCTTAGCAATTCTTTCACCTAATGTTTGTATTTTTCTGGTCATAAATGAATAGATGAAGTTCATTGTTGTTAGTGTTTGCTATATGTGTGTATACATACATATTTAAGTAAGATATACATATATACACACACAAATTCAAGCAAACGTGCATATATACAATGCTACATAATACTTAAATTGCTAGTGAAAAATATATAAGATAGCAAATTCATGTACTTAAATAATAAGCAAATATATGTTACACAACAATATAATAAGGAATTCCTAATATCTTAAAAGTAGTTCACTAATTTTATTCTTGGTTATAAATCATTTATTTATCTTAAGTTTTCTATATATGTACCTATTCTTTTCAATTTAGGGAAATACGTGTATGTGTTTGTTACTTCACATGCTGTGATAATGACTACTTTAAATTTGGAAATTATGTTTGTGATTTAGAAAAATGTCTAAATATGCATTTATGTAATCAAAGGTTGTGTACAGAGTTATAATAATTAACATTCCTAATCTGCCCCCTGAAATATTGTGCCAGTTTATACTTTAGATCCATTTTCTGTACAAATTGATTAGCTAAAAATGTGTCTCAATTATACCTAATTTAGATGAATCACATTAATTCATGTTTATCTTTTGATTTATCAAAGTCAATTGTTAACCTTTATTTTATACATAGATATGTATTACAAATGTTTGTGATGACACTAGAAATTATAAAATTATAAATTTATAAATTATAAAATATTTTTAGTAGTTACTACTTGCAATTGTACCTATTTTCTTCTGACCCACTTCCTAGTTCACCCTGATTCATTTCTGTAATAGAGGCTACCAAAAATCATCTTTTTCACTGCTGTGATCAAAAGACCAGACAATAACAATTTGAGGAGGAAAAGTTTATCTGGGGGCTCACAGTGTCAGAGTCTTATTCCATAGATGGACGACTCCATTTCTTGGGGCCTGAGGTAAAGCAGAACATCGTGGCGGAGATAATTAGCTCACAACATGATGGTCAGGAAGTAGAGAGAAGGAGAGACCCCATATACCAGGGATAAAATATGTACCCCAAAGGCACAGAAATGCAGGGACTGACCTCCTCCAGCCACACCCTACTTGCCTATAGTTGTCATAAATTTAATCCCTATCACGGGGATTAACAACAGAAATTTATTTTCTCACTGTTCTGAAGGCTAGAAATTCAAGAAAAAGGTAACATCAGGGTGACTTCTGTCCTTGTTTAGTACATGGCCATCATCTTTTGTGCCTTCACATAATCTTCTCTTCATACACCCATGTTTAACAACTCTGCATCCAAATATCCTGTTTTTATAAGGATACCAGGCAACTGGATTAGGGTTCATCATAAAAGACTTAATTTTAGGTCAACAAATTCATGAAAAAGTGTTCAGTATATTTGAAAATTAGAAAACAGAGTGAAACAGACATTATTACCTCATGTGCATATATGACTACATGACTGATGTGATCCCATACAATCATAAAAATGAGAAATTATATTCCATTTATGTATGCTTTATCAGAATGCATAAATACATTCTACTGTCATGTATAACTAATTAAAACAAGTACAAAATTTTTTTAAAAATTAGAAAATTTCAAATTAAAACTACACTGAGATTTTGTGTCACTCCAATCAGAAAGGCAACTACCAAGAATACAAGCAACAATGAATGTGAATGAGGATGTGGGGAAAAGGTCCACTCATACATTGCTGGTGGGACTTCAAATTGGTGCAACCACTCTGGAAAGCAGTATGGAGATTCCTCAAAAAACTAGGAATGGAACTACCATTTGACCAGGTTATACCACTGCTTGGTATATATCCAACGGAGTTAAAAGCAGCATACTACAGCGACACAGCCACATCCATGTTCATAGTATCTCAACTCACAATGACTATACTATGGAGCTAAACTAGGTGCCCTTCAACAGATGAATGTATGAAGAAAATATGGTATATATCCACAACGAAGTATTACTGAGCCTTAAATAATGACGTTTATGACATTCATGGGTAAATGGTTGAACCTGGAGACTATCATACTAAGTGAAATAAGCCAATCTGCACAAAAAAAAATGTTGAATGTTCTCTCTGATAATAGGATGCTAAAACACAACAAGGGGGAGAAGAGAATAATAGAAGTTCCGTGGATTAGACAAAGGGGGATGAAGAGAAGGGAGGAGGAATAGGAATAGGAAACACAATGAAATGAATCAGACATAACTTTCCTGTGTTCATACATGAATACACCACCTGTGAATCTTTACATCATGTAAAATTGTAAGAATGGTTCTGATTAGAATAAGATGTACTCCATGTATGCATAATATGTCAAACACATTCTATTGTCATGTATATCTAAAAAGAACAAATAATTTTAAAATTTTTTTAAAAAACAGTTTAGCTTAACCACCTTTCTAAAGACCTCATCTCCAAATTTGACTACATTCTGAGGTGCTGGGATTTAGGACTTAAATCAATTCAGGGTGAACATTTTCAGCCCCTAAAAGTTAGTAAACTTTCAGTCAGTAATTAGGAAGAGCAGTGTTGCTTGTTTTTATTTGATTTTATTTCATCCTCTACTAGCTTTCTGTAATTTCTGATAAAATTGTCATATATTACAGAGCTGATATTGATTTCCTGTAGCATTTACTGTAAGCTTCTCTGTGGCCATTATACAATTGCCTCTTTTCCTTTACTAAAAATAGGTATTTTATTTTCTTCTATACCTTTCAAAATCACTGAAGTTGAGGACTTAAAAGACATGAAAATACTCTCATTTTTCTCTGGATTATTTCTAAAGAACTCCTTCATTCCTATCTTGTTCCCAATAACAGGGCATCTGGGCTTCTCTGGCATCCATATGGTAAATATGACCTAATAAGTCTGGAAATTTGTAGCTTAAGCTTCAAATATGGGAGAGCACAGGACACCTTAGCTTTGTAGTTCTGATGTCCTAAGGAAGATGCTTATTTGTCTGGCTCACCTCAGAACACAGCTTCATTAATAAACAGTAATGAAAATAATTATTTTTAAAATTTTTTTTTTAGTTGTCAATGGATCTCTATTTTATTTATTTATATGTGGTGCTTAGAATTGAACCCAGTGCCTCACATATGCTAGGCAAGCACTCTACTATTGAGCCACAATTCTTATATTAAAATGTGAAACTCTTCTTGAATCATATGGAGTAAGGATAATTTACTGACACTTGTTTTTCTCGTTAATCTCTTTACATAAAGATACAGCAAAGCACATGCCCTTCTGAAATGATTTTAATTTGAAGCAGACTTTTGTCAAGGAGTGGTATTGCCTTTCAAAAAATATTTTTTGATAGTATTATCACAAGGTCTCATAAAAATATGGCTAAATAATTTAGTATTGTACCATCACTGGCATAGTATTCTAAAATTATTTTATGCTACTTCCATGCATTGATTTCACTTCCACCATTCATTTTTGTGGGATGAAGACACTTCTTAGGTTTGTGTCTCAGTAAATGTTTTCCAAGTGAGTTTTCATAGGGCCTATTTCTATAAATTCTGCTTCTCTTTTTTCTGCTCCTCTTATTTGTCATAAATTGATGCTCATATAAACATGACACTGGGTCAAAGCTGTGTGCAAACCCTCCCCAATAACAGTAACACACATTGACTTCTTTACTGGCTATTTTTTATTCTGAACGTCACTCAGATATGAGTCATACCAATTGATTAGCCTTTCCAGATATACAGATATGTACACACATGCCAATGTGGAACTAGCACATTGCACACTCCCTTTCTACAGAAGCTCACACCACCCTATGCCAAGATGCTGTCTCTTTACTTTTCACAAGCCTCCCAGTCACTCCATTTATAACATAACTGATTTCTATTGCTCTCACCTCTGATCCCCAGTTGTGTTATTCTGCTTTGCTGGCACATATGTATCCTTTGTTAAAAAGCTGGTCTTTCATAGAAGTGTAAACCCATCAGAATTAGATTTTGGGATGAGTCAGGTATAGATTCTAATATTCCAACCATTGAGATAATCAATCAGCAATTGTGGACAAATTATCCAACTTCTTTTACTCTAAAAATTGGTATAACGTAGCATAGCGCACTTACTTCATAAAGTTTTCAGAGCAACTAAAACTGTAAAACACGAAGAAACTAGCTTCTCTAAGTGTAAGCAATCAGCTCCTCACCTCAGCTGCACCCAGATGCTTCTGTCTCAGCACTAGCGCTGAATCCGTAAGTGCAGGGGAAGTTCTCATTCGTGGCTCTATGCAGCAATTCTTGAGGAATGGGGAATTTTCTTTCTGATTATGTCTAAAGAACTCACTCATTCCTATTTTCCTCTCAAAAAAAGAGCAGCTAGGCTAAAACATAAAAGTCTCCTTTTTCAATTTCTCCTATAGATAATTCTCAAATGAATTACACAAATGCTTTCTTTAAATAAAAGGTAATATTAGCATCTTTCACCTCACATAGCCATCTTCTCACTAAATTTAAATCCTTTCAATTTTCCTGCAATCTAATATCGACACACATTATCCTCCTGTCTCTGTGGAAACCTCTAGATACATGGCATCAATATTATATTATCAATCTTCATTATGGTGTGTGTGTATCCTCTTGAGTGCTTGGGAGACCTCTCTCTAGAATCGACGTATGTGGAAGCAGTTGTATTCAACAAGTCTTTCAGGAGGTCTGAGAATTCTGGGAGGCGAGACTGTAACCAACTAAAATTTTACTACCCAGTTGACAAAAAACTGAATTCCAAAGTGTTTTGTCCTGAAGATTTATAGTTCAATAGGATAAGTATCCCTGTCTTCATTTCTCTTTTTCTCCTCTGAATTCTTTCTTCATAGAAGATAATTTTCATTAGAAGATACATACTTAACATTCCCTGCACATATAACTAGTCATATTGAAACTCAGACTGCCAAAATACGTTAGCTGCTAGTATAATTCAACCTTTGCACTTCACCAATAGTTGACATGACAAGCTACTTTAGTTTTATTTTGCATATATTTATATTTTTTGGAAAAAGCCAATATCTTAGGAATGATTAAGAGCTGTTTGCATTTGCAAATGAATGGTAAATGATACATTCATTCTCAAGGACATAAATATTTATTTTGAAATAAATATATAGTCTATAATATTGAATAATATTAATATTAGACTTATTTTAAATATAAGAATTAAGTAATTACTTAATTTTCACTGTGATTGACATCATAAACAAAGGACACTCACTAAAATTAGCAGCTACAATTTGCGAAGTAATAGAGAACTCAATATAGAGGAAAACAAACACTATCTACATGATCGTATTTTAAATTGTTTCATACTCCTCAACTTTATGTTTTTATTTAAAATAATAACATGAAATTAATAAATTATTATCCTGAATAGAAAAAACATTCCAATAATCAAGGAAAAAAATCTTTCTCCTGCAATTGTTGCTAATTTAATGCTCTAAGATCTTTATTTTGAGAAGTGAAACAAATACAGGTAATTTTTAAATAAAAGGGCATTTAAATTACAATCATATTTAAAGATTCATGGTACTCACATGCTTCAATTTATGATGAATAACAGTTATTATCCGAGGCTTGTAAAAACACTAGGTGTACCTCATAAGAAGGTTCCCCCCCTGAGGTATTAAGTTGTCCATTAATTTACCTTTGAAATACATCCTAGGCAAGATGTGCTCTGAAAATTTTCTAAATTAATAAGGCCTCTTGAACGTGCAGATTGAAATGTCTTTATAATATATTATATTAAAGACATTGAATAATCCTTGATACCCAACAGGCCTATGATGACTTATTATATTAACTATCACTTAATACAATATGAAAGTAATAATTCATCTTCTTACTTCTCCAATCTACTACATCTAAGTAAATGGAACCATGATCTATCCAGCTGCACAAACCAAAACCACCTGGTGCTATCTTTGATGATTCTCTTCCTCAAGTTCTAACCCAATCTATGAGGAACTCCTACAGATCCTTGACTCCACAACTTTCAGAAAATCTCCTTTCCAATTTCACTGCTACAGATGTAGTCAAATTCTCTATCGGTTCTCATATGAGTGATGGCAACAACCTCCAAATTACTCTCCCAACCTCCATTCTGAATTCTCAATATAGCAAATATATTTATTTTCCTACTCAAATTCTAAGTCACACATTTAGTAATTCTTAGTTTGAATTTAATAGCTTCCCATTGCAATTACCGTAATCACAAACTCTTACTTTGCCTTATATTTTACATATTTTTCCCTTCGATTTTATTCCATTCCAGTCTACATCTTATTCACTACATAATGCAACAAACACTGTCATCTCTTTCATTTCTTGATCTTGGTTAATTTAACCCCCTTATTGATTTTACTCTCACAACTTTAAATGAAAAGATGTCTCTTCTGTTCATCCAGGTCCAGATCAATTGATTCTTTTTCAAAAGATTCATTCTTGAGCATGTTCACAAGGGATATGTCTATTCGTACTGGCTTCTTTGTAGTACTTAGCAGAACCTGAAAGGATGTAGTCTGTCCTGTTGAAAACTATGAAGAATTCCTGGCACAGAGAAAACTCTCAACAAAACTTTGGAAGAATAAAGCTAGGGTATAATGCAGATTTGTGTAACAAGCCCTTAGATGATACAAGAGAGGAAAAAAGCCCAACAGAACAGACTTTGGAGTGACTATAAAATCATATCCAAATATTCTTATGAATTGCAAACTGATTATCTCATTCTTTACCTGATGATTACATAAAATAGCATATACAAAAACACAGACCTACCAGTAGTAATTTAATTAGCATAATTAATAAACACAAATGAAAGTAAACAACATAGGAAGAGATAATGAATGGTGAGTATGTGAAAGGCAGAATTTTAGACTCTGGGGGTACAAAAACTTTCTTTTACTACATGGAAAATAGGAAAAATTAGTGTTGATGTTATTGGTTTTTCCACTTGGCATTAGGATTTTTTACTTCTTTATGAAAATTTTAATGATCCATAACAAAAATCATCACTTTTCTTTCTTTCCCTCATAACAGAAATGATGATATAACAATGTTCATATAGAATCTATTCATAAAAACCTCATTAATTGTTGAATCTATATAAATCTATTTTCTAATTTATTTGATTCATTTCTTATTTTCATTGTTCTCTTCAAAGTATTATCAGGAAACAGGAAAACATTAGGTTATTAACCAACCTTAAGAAATGTTATTTAGAAGAAGGTAATAATAATAGCAAATAATAAAAGCCATTATTAAATAAAAAGAATGTTGAAGTCACTTGTGATATTAAAATTAGAAGTATTCACTTCATCTTTAGGAAAACTCAGTAATCTCCAGGTTTACTTAAGCTCACTTCCTTTTCCCTGTAATATAGCATAATTCTGAATAATTGGGGGAATTATTCAGTATAATTTGGCCTAAAAAGTTAATAAATTATCCTATCATTGGAATGTAAAATATAAATTCATTAATTTTCTTAGTATTTGTTTAACACTCACTCTAAACATTAGGTATATGCACACAGCAATTACAAAGAGAGAGAAAGCATCAGAGACCATGTAGGGCCTTTTTAACAACAGGATGTGATATTTCATGTAGTCATTCTATTAATGTTGTCTTGCTTTACTAACTTCATCACTCTCAGGAAGTCACAGATTTCCAGCAGGGAGCAGCTGACATGATTCTTGTCTTTTAGTGAACCCTTGATGGTAGCTGCTGGTGTGATCAGCCACTCGACTGCACTACTTTACAAAAGCATTTCCACAGAGAGTTCCCCTTGATGTATTTTTAGAAACTGATAACACATTACTTCTATCAAGAACTAGATATTTAAATTTAGAAAAATCTATCTGCAATTTCTACACTCACTCCAATTGGATTGCCTAAATATTCATCTAAAACTGTGTGGCTTCTTTGGTCCTATTTTGTATATTTTTCACATCAGCATTATTAATATTATTGGACACTGCCATGTAGAATGAAACAGCAGTAAGTGATTGTGTTGATTCACAACAATTCTTTTTGGGTGAGGAGAGTGGGTGGACTTTGCTGGTCCCTAGAGCTGCAAAGGGTTTTCTTTTGATCCCTTTGATTTTTACAAGAGAGTTTTGAATAAATTAATCACATTATAGCATTTTTTTTTCTTGATAGACAACCATAATTGTAGTGTCCACCACACATTTATTTCAAGAGCCTTGTATGTACAACATAGGCACATTTAGTATTTTGTAAACAGAAATTTACCAATAACATTTTGAAAACACATTGCTTGCTTATAGTAATGATTATAAATTATTTTATCTCTGATATATATGCATATATACTTTTATAAATAGTTATACTTTTAATGTGATATTGTTTTTCTTATTTTTGCTTCAAGAGAAGAAAACTTGGATTAAATATAAAGAAAGTCTTACAATATATCGTGTGGTATCTTATTATCTAGAAAAAAGTGTATATGTTTTTATGAGCAGCTCTTTTCTAGTTACAATAGTAGTATAAACAAGACTCACTGTAGTTTTTTAAAAAGTTTTTGGTCTTTTGCTTGTAATGGGGATATAGAAAATCACTAGAGACAAACAATAACTTATTGTTATTCCTAAGAAATAAATTGGGAAGCTAAAGCATTAGATATATTTCTAATATAAGAAAGGGAAAAAAGCAAAGAACCTCAAATTAACTAAATTTCAGATAATTGCTCATTTTTCTTAAGATAGTAGAGGGCTGCATTCACTCATGGCAGAGAGGTGAGAGTTAAGAAAACACCACACCTAAGTACTAGAAGAAACATTCCAGGGGCTGGGGATATAGCTCAGTCGGTTGAGTGCTTGCCTTGCAAGCACAAGGCCCTGGGTTCAATCCCCAGCACCACAAAAAGAAAAAAAGAAACATTCCAAACTCTGAATAGAACTTTAAAGTTAGCAGTTGAGAGTATAAATTGAAAACTTCATATCCTAGCTAATCTTAGACTGCTCCACAGTGACCCACCAACACTTCCCCATAATGGAAATGGAGGTACACAGATGGTGGTGGTGGTGGGGGGGACTCAGTAGCAGAACTGAAGTATGAATGCCTTGCCCCATTGCAAGCCAGTAGTCTTCCAAAAGTCTGAAGACTTTTACAAAAAGAAACCAAAACACTGGTAACATTTTTCTTAAGAGCAAAACCAATCCCTATAATTCCACTCTTACCACTTCCATTCAACAGTTTCTGAAAGTCCCAGCTAGTGTGCTAAGATTCAGAAAAGAAGTATAACATAAGAGCTTAGCAGGAAAGAGTAAAACCACTTTAAAAATAATAGAATTGTGTATAAAATACAGAAATACACAAAAAGAAAAACATAATCGAGAAGCAAATTTAAAAACTGTGTCAGACACAAAGTCAATATACAAAAATTAATTGTATTTCCATGTAAAATAAACAATAGTAAATTAAATTTAAAAATGCTATTCATGATAACATCACAATATATTAAACCTAGAAATAAACATTTTAAAAAGTTGTACATGTTCTCTACATTAAAATAATAAAATTCTGGGCTGGGGATATAGTTCAGTCAGTAGAGTGCTTGCCTCACAAGCACAAGGCCCTGGGTTCAGTCCCCAGAACTACAAAATAAAAAAAAAAAAAGTATAAAATGTTATGGGTTGAATTTTGTCTCTTTGGAAAAAATTCATTTGGAGTCCTGAGATCTGTTATGTCAAAATGTATAAAAACCCATAGAAATAGGGCTTTTATGGATATAATTATTGTATAAGTCATGATGAGGTCATACTGGACTAGGGCAGAACTTCTCCCAATATGTCTGGTGCCCTGGTAAGAAAACAACATTTTTTAAAATGTATGGAAGTTAATTTTAAAATCTACATCATAAGCAAAGGTTCTATAATTAACAAAACAAGCTTGAAAAAGAAGAACCAAATATGATTTAGTCAGTTTTTTCACTGCAGTGACTAAAAAGTCCTGACCAGCACAATTGTAGAAGAGAAAAGCTTATTTGAGGCCTCATGGTTTCAGAGATCTTTGTCCATAGAAGGCTGGCTCCACTCCTTAGGGCTCGGGATGAGGCTGAACATCATGGCAGGAGAGAGTGGCAGAGGGAAGCAGCTCACGTCATGGTGATCAGGAAGAAGAGAGTCTCCACTTTTCAGATAGAAAATATATACTCTAAATCCACACCCCAATTCCAATCTCCTCCAGCCACACCCTACCACTTCGGTTACCACTCAGTTACTCCGGATCAGGGGATTAAATCACTGATTGGGTTAAGATTCTTACAACTCAATCATTTCTACTCTGAACCTTCTTGCATTTTCTCACACATGAGCTTTTGAGGGACACCTCATATCCAAACCATAACAAAAGCTCAGGGAGCACGCCATGTGAGGACCAACCAGAGACTAAGTGGTGCTGCTACAAGCCAGGGATCACCAAAGTCTGTAAACAAGCATCAGGATCTAGGAAAAGGAAAGGAGCAGTCAATTCAGAGTCTCGGAGGGAGCTTCACCCTACTGATTGTTTAAATTTGATCCAAATAAATACAGGGATTTATGAGGTCCAAGACTTAGCATCTATGCAGCCATTTATATTCTTACCATAAGTTGCTTTGTGCCCTAATGGGGTACTTACAGAGTAAACAAGAGTTAAAATGTAACTTTCCCTTCCCACCTCTCATTAACCACCCCACTGGAACATCCCCTTACTTGTCCCAGCATCCCATTGTAAGTTCTTAAGCAAGCCTTTCAAACTGCCCTATAAAATACCCCAGAGCTAAATTCTTTCTGCCTCTCTCACTTTCCTGAGTGATGGCTTTTGTCAGACCCTGATCGGCAAATAAAACTTTCCACTTGTGGATCTCCTTGCCTGGTTTCTGTGTTGCTCATATGTGTCACATTTTCCTTTCAGGGATATATCATGTACATCAAGTAAAAGATTCAATATTATTAAGATGCCGGTTTTCTCAGATTAATCTGTAGATTTATTGAAATTTCAATTCAAATCCCTGTAGGATGTTTTTTAAAATGTATGGAAGTTAATTTTAAAATCTACATCATAAGCAAAGGATCTATAATTAACAAAATAAGCTTGAAAAAGAAGAACCAAATATGATTACTTGCTCAAATACTCCAGAAGTAAAACACATTTTTTTGTTGTTGTTGTTGGCAAACAAATTGAACAGGCATTTCAAAAAAGCAGATTAATAAACTTGTCAACAATTCCATGAGAAAATGCTCAGTAATTGCTTACTTTTTTTTTTTAATTTTAGCCATTCTAGTGTTTGTGAAGAGATATCCCAGAGTGCTTTTCATTTGCATTCACTTGTTGACCAATGATGCCGGGCACCTTTTCATGTGCTCATTGTCCATTAGTATGTCTCCTTTTTTGAAATGTCTGTTCATGTCTTTTGGCCATTCTTTTTGTTGTTGTATTGCTTGTATTTTTAGTTTTTTATTGATGTATTCCAATCAGTTTGTCTATTAAATGTTCTTTGAAATATACATTTGCTATGTATATATTTACATGCTTTGTTGTACATATTAATTATACATATATATGACTAATTATTAATGCGAGGCTGGGGTTTGCTTATTCACTTCCTTAATGCTGCCTTTTGTTGAAAAACATTAGTTGTAGTACCAGTAGCAGTGGTAGTTCTGGGAATTGAATCCAGGGACACATTACCACTGAGCCACATTCCCAGTCCTTTTTATTTATTTATTTATCTTTATTTTGAGACAGGGTCTCACAAAGTTGCTGAGGCTTCCCTTCAACTTGTGATCTTACTGCCTCAGCTTCCTGAGTCTATGGGATTATAGGCAAGTGCCACTGGACAAAGCAAAAAAATTATTTTGATTAAGTAAAAATTAACTGTTTTTCTCTTCTATTGTAAGATCCTTTTCATATTTTATTTGGGAAAATTTTGCATATCTCAGTCTGGTACAGATATTCTCTATGCATCCCCAAATGTTTTGTTCTAGAAATTTTATATCTTACACTTTAAGTCCTACTATCTATATTGAAATAATTATTTTATGTATGTTGTTAAGCAGAAGTTGAAGTTCAATTTTTTCTCCACCATTTTTGAAAAGAAAGATATCTTTTATTTTTCAATTGATTGTACTTTGTCTTTGTTGAAAAACAGAGTGGAGAGACATTTTTGAATACTCAGAGAAATCAGAGAATTCAGAAGAGTTGGGAGAGGTTGGAAGACTAAATTAGTTCCAGAGTAAAAAGTCTTTCTCAGAACAAACCTAAGAAGCTTAGAAGCAAACTAAAAAGAATCAAGCAACTCCACAATTAAACTGAGTTAAGATAAAATTCAATACTCATTAAAAGAAAAATATAATATTAAGACACTGAAAAGTACAAGATTCATAATGTCCACCATTAAATCTGTATTGCTAAGTAGGGGAGACTTAAGAGGTTTGATTCATATTCAGAATAAAAATAAATGTACATAGGTCTGGAAATGACAGATATCATACAAAGTGCAAGGAAAGGCTTTAAAGATCTATTATATATACCATAGGTAGAGTCCATAATTAAAAATATATAATTATCTTAGTGGGAAAGGAAAATAAATTCAATAAAAAAGATCCACATGAAATTTCCAGGCTTGAAAAACACATTCTCTGAAGTAGAAAAAATTATGGCATGGGATTAGCAATAAGAGTCTGAAATAAGAGACATCACTACAGGTACTAGAGAAATTATAGGAATAACAAAGTCACTTAATTTGGCAACACATAAAATTGGAATAACAGCCAATATTACTATGATTTTTATGCAAGGATAATACACAAATTTGTGGAGGAAAGTTCCATATCTTTAAGAACTCACATAGATTCAATATAATATATTAGTATTTAATACAATTATAAATTTTATTGATCTTTCATGTTATTTTTCTTTTGTTCATTGTTACTAGGTGGATATACAATTGACTTTTTTAATAAGTATTTGTTTTTAGAACAATTTTAAATGCATAGAGAGAAAAATCCAAAGATAATATAGAAAGTTCCCATATCTCAGGCTCAAAGTTGTCAAAGGAATTTATTTTTTATGAGAGCCAATATTTGACTCTATATTCCTGACCACTCTCCCTAGATCATCTATTAAGAAGGACTGACAACTAGGTATCTTTCCTCTCTTCCTTTGAGATATGTAAGTGTCTCCTGCAATTCAGGAGTGGCCTACTTAAGGACCTGAAAGCCATTCATGCAAAATATCATCACTGATGATAGCAAAGATAGGGCCTCTGTGTCTTGATCTCTGTGGGAAGATAGAATCTTATCTTAAAAAATTAATTGCTGGTTAACAGACCCACCTGGTCTAATCAGCATTTATACCAAATTACCTTTTGTAATTTTTCAGTTCCTTGACATTATTGAAACCTGTTTTGCACCCCCCTATTCATCCTTTCCTCCTTTAAAACACCCTACTGGCTCTGTACACACACATACACACACACACAAACACACACACACACACACACAAAAACACACTCACACACTTCTGGCCAGAAACAGAAAAACTCCTTTAAATGCTGGACAGATGAATAGAAACTACTGGCAAAAGATTTGAAGAGTGAATTTAAAAAAGGGATATTCAATTAGCCTAAAATCATATGACTATATTCTCAACCTCGTTAGAAATCAGAGACATGCAGATTTAAGAGGTGGTGCAACACCACTACACTTCCCCCAGGATGGATAAAATTAAGAAGACTTCCAAGTGCTGGAAATGATATGGAAGAATAGAGGCTCACGTATTCTACTATTAGGAATCTAAGTGGGCACAGTTATTGTAGACAACTCCTTGAAAATTTTTACCAAAGTCAAATGTGTGGATATGTGTATTCTCTATGACCCGGCAGTTTCACTTCAAAATATGCAATCAGTAAAAAATATACTCTCATGAGCACCAAGATATAAATACTAGAATATTAATCTCTGCATTATGATTGCCTTAACTTGCTATTACTCATATGTCCAGCAACAATATAATATACTCAGAATACTTTATAACAATACGAACAAAGAATAAAGCTCTTTTAATGAGGATGAAAAGAAATCAGACACAAAAGTATTCAAAATATGTTGATGTCATTTTGCATAAACTTTTGAAGACCAATTAATTTATGTTGTTAGAATTAAGACATCACTTTTAAAAGATTTGTTAGATTTAGAAGGAAAAATGCAGGACATTCAGTTAAATTTAAATTTCACATGAACTTTAGAAATTTGTTTAGTAAGAATATGTACCAAATATTGCTTTTATTTTTGTCTAGTAGCCCTACTTCGGGAAAAAAGCAGATGATCTGAATTGGAAATGGGATTGGAACAATGTAGAGCAGAGGAAGAGAGGACGCCAGGACAGGAGGAAGACAGGAAAAGTGGAAACAGTAGAGAATAAAATGGAACAAATCATGTCATGTGCATGTATGCATGTGTAACAATGAAACACACTTTTATGTATAATTATAATGCATTAATAAAAGTATATTAAATTAAAAAATGTTTTACATCTTGACTGCTGATGCTACATGTGTAATCATTTTCTGATGATTTATTGAGATATAATTGACAAGCTAAGCTACACATTAATATATGTATAGTTTAGAATATATAATTTATTTATTATATACACATTTAATGTATGTTAATGTATTAGTCAAGGTTCTCTAGAGGAACAGAATCAACTGGAAGTATGATTATAAAAAGGGGATTTATTAGGGTGACTACACAAACAGAAGCTGGATAGTCCACAATGGCAGTTTGCAACTGAAGAGCTGGAAGAACTAGTAGTTGCGCAGTCCAAAAGGTAGAAGCCCCAGAACAAGAGGGATCAACAGTGCTACCCTAATCCAAGACCAAGGCTTCTGGAAGGTACCTGGAGAATCACTGGCAGAGTCTGCTTCGGAAGACTGAAGAAACAAAAGTCCAATATCCTTAGATCATCGAAGCAGCACTCAAGAACCCGTTCAAGAAGAGTGGAGCTTGCATTTGCATCTGCTTCCTAGTTCTTCCATTTTTAATTCCATCTAAGTCACCATCCTATTGGGCAGTGCTGTCCACACTTAGGGAGGGGCTCCACTTCAGTTCCTATCTCATATTCCAATCATTCCTAGACACGCTCTCGCTGACACACACAGAAGTCTCTTAATCATCAGCATCTCTTAATCCAATCAACTTGACAATTCAAATTAACCATCACAGTTAATAAACATCTCTTTGTTCCCAGTGAGTCCACTGGAAATATTCAGAGAGAGGACAGACTTGCCAGAGGGCACTTAAACATGTGAGGATGGCAGAAGTCCAGGAAATGTAAATATAAAGTACAATTTAGTGTTAAAGTCTACATTCCATGATTTCCTACAAGTGTAATACAAAAATTCTAAAAATAGTCTCTTTGGTTCCTATCCTCTGGAACTCACTAGGAACACAAGAGGTAATTCTTAAGAGCAATTCCAATTCAGTATGTATTTATTTCTTTGGGTTAATGAGGTTTAAATTTACTAAAATAAATAAATCTGAATTTTCAGTCAATACTACCTTTTAGCAAATGTTAGCAGTCAATTCTCTATTCCGTAGAATAAACTAACTAATAGGAACCTGTCTTTACCTACTAATTATACTTGATTAATTAGTTCATATAACACCCATGTGAGAGATAAGAAAATAAACATTTTATTTCTCATTTTACAAATGAGAAAACAGATACAAACGTGTTAGAATATTTCCCTGAGGTCATTCAGCAAATCAATTGTTGAAGCAATATTTGATCTAAGTTTGAGTTCTCTCACCAACCTTTTATTGACCTGTATTTGGGTTTGTTTTCAACATATGAAAGCTGAAAGTCAAGTATATATTCTTTTTATACAAAAGGTGCACTGCATTCAAATAAACAATTAGGATATGAAAAAACTCTTCTGCAATGAGAGAATATATTCCCCTTTTAACACATTTAAATGAATTCTCATTTTCTTATTTAATTTCTGAATAAATAAGAAGATCCTGCTAAGATGCTGTAATTACCAATTTAACTGCAAGTTTTCTTAAAGCACTGGATTTAGAGATTAGTTGCAGTAGATCAGGTTCTGGTCCCTCCCTTGCCAGTTTCTTTTAAATTAGGCTATTATTTAATCAGGTAGAGTATTAATTTCATCATTTTAAAAAATGGAAAAATTGGCCCTTTTATCTTGTGGGTTGTGGTGAAAATTTAAAAAGACAGTTTTTAACTTTTTAGCACAGAGATAAAAATTTGGTAGTTTCCTTTCTGTATTTTAGTGAGAATTCTGAAAAGGAAAATTTGTTTTTAAAAACATAAATGTTTTAACATTGTCCACAAGAAAATTAAATTCTGTAGTAATTCTGCTTTATGTGTTTATCTGAACTATCTTAATGTTTAAAGAAACAGAATGGTTTTAAATGGCCAAGTGTAAAATTGAATAAATGTAAAAAATTGCACAATATTTTTCAGAATATTTTTAACACTGTGGTAAAATGATTTGATAATAACAATGGCCGAAGTTATTTTCAGGTCTTTTCATATATGATTTTCTTTCTACATCACTATGAATTGCATATGATTGTTTCCTCCTTTTGTACAAGTAAGGACATTGAGGGTAGAGTGTTGTAGAGTGGAACAGGAGCGGCCTGTGGGGGTAAGGAGGATGAGTGCATGGCGCTTACACCACGCCAGGAGCTCGAGTTCTGAAGACCAGGCTCGGTTTAATGCAGAACAAACAAGCTTATATAGCAGACATTCACTAATTTCAATTGCCAACAGCTGTTAACACCACTGTGCCACACTCCCGAGCATGCTCATGCTAGGCTTGTGATTGGCTCGTGATCAGACCAATTAAGGGAAGAGAAAGCACCTGAGCTCTGTATCCTCAGGAACTCCTACAGGAGAGGAGTTTTTAACAAGTTTTAACCCCCTAATTTCTTACTTAGTATTTAAATTACAGTTTCCTCATGTATGATTGGGGTAGTAACTTCTATAGTGTGAAGTTTTGCTTTTAATTAGCAAAGGAATCATAGGCATTTTAAAAATTTTTTCGTTTGTTCTTTTTAGTTATACATGGCAGTAGAATGTATTTTGACATCTTATACATACATGGAATATAAATTCCCATTCTTGTGATTGTACATGATGTGGAGTTTCATTGGTCATATATTCTTATATGAACATAAGAAAGTTATGTCTGATTCATTCTACTGTCTTTCCTATTTCTATCCCCCCTCCCTTCCTTTCATTCTCCTTTGTCTAATCCAATGAACTTCTATTCTTATACCCCCTGATATGATTTTTTAAAACAAAAAGTTACCAATTAATATTAGCCAAATTATACTTGACTGCATATAAATCAATGTTTTTCTCATGGGACATATTTTCTATGATCCAAATTCACCATGATCCAGGCCTTATTTTTGAATTGCTATCCAATATAAATCTCCCACTCCTCCTTAATAACAGAACCCCAAATTTGCATACTGCATCAATGTTCTCAGTGCAAAACAGTGTTTCTCAGACACTTTTACAAGCTAGGGCAATCATGTGACACCACACTTATGATTAATGAACTTTAATTTAGAATATTTAGAAAGTTTCCTCCTAATCATGGGTAAATATTTACATGACACTCCTTTCCTTCTCCTTTCTACATGTAACAGGAAAGATTTAAAGCAGCGAGAGCCATCTGGAGACCATGAAATATTAACATGAGAGTAGAATACTGTACATTAAAGTTAGTCAAATAAAGATATAAAAACATCATGAGTTCCTAGTTACAAGTTACAATCCCCGAATCACACAATGTGATGACTAGACTGAATATCTCCTGATTTCTTTCTCGTGATTCAAATAAACTTTAATATTCTACTATTTCTGGCTGAATGCATTAGTAACTGACTCCCTGGGTATGCTGACCACAGACTTAAGAGTCATTGAGCTACATGATTAAATTTTTCCTTTCCTTTAATAGATCCCCACAGGTAAATCTTCAGCCACATTAAAATTAAAAATAATGACTGGTGATATGATTTGGGACCAGTTCAAGTAATTAATGGATAGATTGTGGTTATAAGATTAGTAATTAATCTATTCAAGGGCAATTCTCCCAATCTGCAAATGTTCCCATTTGGAAGTCAGCACTGTCATCTGCTTCACATGGAAGCATATGATTCTTTATGCTTATGCAATGAAGATTTTTAAAATTCTATATGCATCATGTGATATATAAATTGCATGAGTGCACACTTGACTTCTCTGCCAAGTTTATAAGACAATATTATCCTTACAGCCCAAATTGTCTATTTCAAAACTTTTAAAATTAATTGTAAGAATAGATTTTTGAATCAGATTTGTTTAGAAAAGAGTGATCATTTTATAAAAAGAATTTATTAATTAAAATTATAGTCTTTCAAGGAAGATGTCCTCAAATCAGAATATTAAATACTGTATGAATTATTTCCCAGAAGGTTATACCTACAGAGTAGTTCATCTTACTCCCTTGAAAAGCAGACAACTTCCTTACATAATTTGGAATGAAATTATTGCCTTCATATTTCCCCTGCAGAACAATGTGCATGAAGGTCAAAACATTCTTTAACCTCCTTTTTTATTTTTTTTCCTGGACTCTACCAAAATGTTGGTTAAAGATTTTTCTTTTAGTTGCTTATTTTGAAATGAGAATAATGTAACAATCATTGCATAACCAATCAGATACTAAACATGTTATTATTTAATTATCTTTGTTTCAGATCTTATAAAGAAATGAAATAATACAGATACGGTAGAAATGTCCATGTATAATTCTATCTGAACATGTTCATATATCTTCATTTATTTACAGTATCCTAAGTTCTAACACTGAAGAGATGATCAGTTCCTTATAGCACATCATTGCTCTGGTTTCCTTTTGCCCCAGAGTCCTGGGGTAACTCAAAGAGATGCAGGTGCCATTCTACAGGTAGGAGGTCTGCTATCATCAAGGAAATCTCCAATAAAAATGAGCCTTTGTGTGTACAGAAGAGAGCTAGGCTGCTGTCCTCCTCACCCTTGAAAATGTAATAAGGACCCTGGGTCCTCCCACTTCAGAAAGCAAATTACTCTCTAGTGGAATAACAAAATCAATGTTCCCAATGTTAAAAACAAGGGATGTCTTTATGTTTCTGAAACATGTCTTCCCTTAAAATGTAACATATCACATCTTCCTGGAGTTCTCTCTGCCTATTCAATTGTAAACTAAAGCTTGTCTTTTAGTCCTAGACTCCAGTAAGATTTTCTCAGAAGTCTCTGACTGGATAGAAACAAAATTTTTTTTCTTCATGCTCCATACTTCTCTTTCCCTCCCATGGGAAAAAAAAAAACATAATTTGAAAAATTACTGTGTATCTTTTGGATGTATCTGTTTAGACCTAATATCAATAAAAAACACTTCAGAATCTTTTATTTCATCAATTTTACATATCTATTAAATTATTTTACATTTAACTTGCATTCAAGCACAATTTCTGAAAAATTAAGAGTTAAAACAATTTTTTCCAAATAATGAAAGATCTATGCTTTTTTGATTGATAGGTTTTGTCTTTAAGCTTAACAGGAATCAAAGTTCTATCTTCTTTGGGAAGGAAAAGTAAAAAGTTAATGATAATAAAAATTCATTTTGGCACTTCCTGAAATCAAATAACTAGATCTATGTACATTGTACAAGTTATTTCTCTTTCTTCCTAAATCTAAATAGATTCTGAAAATTAAGGTTTACTCATTGTCAAGTCTGGGTCCCAATGTCCTCCCAAGCTTATATGTAGGAGACTTGCTCCCCAATGTAGTAAAATCCAGAAATGGGGCTTTGAGGGAGTAATTGGATCTTGGTGGGTCACACCTCACAAGTCAGTTAAACCACTGACAGTTGAAAGGACTTCTGGGAGGTGTGGTGCCTAAGTCAGATGGGCATGGTTGGATTAAGAAGGTCACTGGGGGCATACCCTTCAGGACTTTATCTTATCCCTTTCCTATCCTCAGCCACCTCTGTTTCCCTGATGCCATGAACTGAGGAGCTTTCCCGAGCTCCCAGCCTTTCCACTGTGCTCTTTCCCCACTTCAGGCCCAAAGTAGTGGAGATGGTCAACCATGGATCCCTGAACTGATCATCAAAAGTAAGTCTTTCTTCCTCCAAGGTGTTTGTTGGCCACAGTGCTGAAAATCTAACATACTCATCAACTTAACTTCATCTGCTCTTTTCCTTTACTAGAAAGATGAGCAACCATAAGCACATTAATAAATTTATAGTTTTATGAATATAGTTGGCCTCCTTTGAACAAATATTTCTCATAGCTCTCTTTAACTCCATGGGGTAACATGGTTATATAGTGGATAGTTCCTGAAATGACTTCCAGTGATCCTTACCTCAAGGTATCCACAACCTTGTTAACCCCTTGTGTTATAAGCAAAACAGATACCTTCAAGGACACATTAACTTTTCTTTAAAATACCCTTTGTTTTTAACTAAAACATTTTGTAAGAACTTGGGAAGAACAAGTCATGATCTCCAGGATGACTGAATTATTCTGTTTTATGTTTCTAAAGAAATCTTAGTTCATTATACTATTGAAGTGAGAACACACAGAAGTCATGTCTTTCATCTTTGTGACCTTGAACTGAGCATGCCCAGAAGTGTTCGCGTAAGTCATCTATGTTTGTGTCCACAATTCTAGCCTTTTACCATGTACTTTATGGCCTTGATCTGAGTATGCCCAAAAATGTATTCACCATTTTTCTTCTTGACCTATTTGCCCCCTGAACTGAGCATACTCAGAACATGCTCAGGAAAGTGTCCACCCTAAAACGAATCATCATAGGTTTCCAGAATAAAATTACCATACTTCTTTTGTTCAGGGAGAATATTGCTTTGCAGATTACTCTGGTGCTATCTATCTTTGCTCACTGTGGGTAATAAATCACTCTTCATTCTTTTATCTTTTGTCCATGCTCATTAATTTCACATTCTCCTTTCAAGGAAATTCTTTGCATTCAGTGACACTTGCATTGGACCTTCTGATTTGTTTTTAATGAATCAAATGCAACAAAATAGATAGGATACCATTTGTATTGCACACTTGCTTACCGAAACCTATGGCTTCAGTCTGGTGTACATCCTCTTCACTTTTCCTTGATTTATTGGAGTTGCCTAATGAAAGATCAGCAAGCAAGTAGTTGAGAAGGTGACCTCAAACATTCAGTTTATAAGGAAGTGAAATGTGCCAACAGTCATGTGAGTTTTTACCAGATGAATGAAACCCTGGCTAATATCACAACTGCAGCCTTGAGACAACCTAAATCAGAGGACTCTAGCTAATCTACACATGTATTCTTGAACTTCAAAAAATATGATGCAAAAAAAAAAAACTTGTGAGGTAATCTGTAGTAGGTTTGGGGATAATTTATTACACACTAATGGATAAAAAAAGCCATTGTGGTATTGAAGGTAGGATGGTGCCATAACCAATACTAAATATGTAAAAGAGGCTTGGGATCTGTGCAGTGAGTAGAAGCTGGGGAGATGTTAAGAGAATGTGCAAATTGCTTTGGACAGATTGTTAACAGAAATATAGGTTTGAGGGGGATTCAAGATGGCGGGCTAGAGGAAGGCTGCATTCCTACTTGCGCCATGGATTTGAACTTGCTCAGGATTCAAGCAGCAGGAATATTGCTCTCAAGGAGATTTTATATTCATATTACATCTAAGAGTCCCCAGCAGCTCCGGAACCAATACTGCCAGGCCGGGCTCAGACCTGGGGTCCGGCAGCAGCCAGCCAGTGAGCGTGGGCCCCAGCAGCTGTTCCGGAATCAAAATCACTGGTCTGGCTTGGGCCTGGCTCAGGCACCAGCCAGCGAGTGAGCACGGGACCCCAGCAGCCGCTCAGGAACCAATACCACCAGGCCAAGCTCAGCCGTGGGCTCGGGCCTCACACTGGGCAGCAGCTAGCCAGGAGCATGGGACCCCAGTAGCTGCTCTGGAATCACCATCACTGTGCCAGATTCGGGGGCCTGATCCCCGGGCAGCCCCAGCTGTGAACACATACCTACCAAGTCATTCATTGGGTGGCCATTTTGAGCTCCAAGCCCAGGCCTCTACCCTGTACCTGGTCTAGTCTCAGGCCGGCACCCACGCTGTTGCTGACCATCTAACAACAGGTTGCCTTTGCCCACAAACATTGATTATCCCTGACCTGGAGGCAGCGGGGCAGCACCCTTCTTGGGACACAGCATTACCAAGTACCTGACAGGCATCAGAATACTGAACAATAGGAGGTTTGAAGAGTACAATATAATTTTACTGCAGAACTTTCTTTCTCTTTTTCTTTTGTCTAAATAGTAATATTGCAATTATTTCTACTATACTTACTACATTCCCACTTCTTTCTTATTAATATCCTTATCATTCTATCACTCTCTAATATAGCTGTGTCTTTGGAGACTCATTCTCTTTTCTGATGCTAAAAACTTATTTCCTTTAATTCCTCTTTCACTATTCCTATGACATAGTAACTCTATAGACCCACTTCCTATCTCATTAACATTATATTCTAAACCCCTCAGCATCTTCTTTTTCCGCTATTTGAAATTGTGTTCCTTATTGCAAACCTATTGATTATGCAGTAGATAATTTGAATTCATTTCTGTATATTATAATGCAGTTAATATCTAAATAGGTTCTATATGGCTTAAGGATACATATTGTTTATATGGGGTACTGTTGCTAATAACAATCTCTTCAAGGTGAGGTATTGGAAATCTGCAGGGACACTATAAGTCTTTACAGGGAAACTGCAATCCCTCTGATTTGCACTACCAGAGGGGAAGATACACAAGCAACATGAGAAAACATGGGAAGAAAGTGTCCCAAACAAACCTAGATGATATAACAAGAGAACCCAAAGACAGCAAAGACAGTAAACACAGGAATGGAGTTCAGAATGTTCATAATTAACATGATCCAAGAAGAAAATGATGTGACAAGAGAGAAAATGCAGGTTATGAATAATCACTAATAGAGCAATTGCAGGAAGCAAAAAATCATTTCAATAAAAAGATAGATGTTCTGAAAAAAACAAACAGAAATTCTTGAAGGAAACAATAAACCAAGTTAAAAACTCATTAGAAAGCATAATTAACAGAACAGATCACTTGGAAGACAGAACCTCAGACAATGAAGACAAAATATTTAATGTTGAAAACAAAGTTGAACAAACAGAGAAGATGGTTAGGAATCATGAACAAAACCTCCAAGAAATATGGGACATCATGAAAAGACCAAATTTAAGAATTATTGGGATTGAGGAAAGCACAGAGATACAAACCAAGAGAATGAATAATCTGTTCAATGAAATAATATCAGAAATTTTCCCAAATATGATGAATGAGATGGAAAATCAAATACAAGAGGCTTACAGGACACCAAATGCACAGATCCACACCAAGTCACATTATACTGAAAATACCTAACATACAAACTAAAGATAGAATTTTAAATGCTGCGAGAGAAAAGCATCAGATTACCTACAGGGGTAAACCAATACAGATATTAGCAGATTTCTCAACCCAGACCCTAAAAGCAAGAAGGGCCTGAAGCAACATATTTCAAGCTCTGAAAGAAAATTGATGCCAACCAACAATCTTATACCCAGCAAAACTTACCTTCAGGTTTGATGATGAAATAAAACTCTTCCATGATCAACAAAAGCTAAAAGAATTCACAAATAGAAAGCCTGCCCTACAGAGCATTCTCAGCAAAATATTCCAAGAGGAAGAAATGAAAAACAACAATGTAAGTCAATAAGAGGAGGAATTACCCTAAAGAAATAACCAATCAAAGGAGAAACCAAGTTAAGTTAAAAGCCCAAAAAAAGCTAAAATTACAAGAAATATAAGTCATATCTCAATAATACCCTGAATGTAAATGTCCTAAACTCATCAATCAAAAGACATAGACTGGCAGATTGGATTAAAAAGAAAGACCCAACAATATGCTGCCTTCAAGAAACTCATCTCATAGAAAAACTTGCCCAGAGACTAAAGATGAAAGGTTGGGAAAAAACATACCATGCACATGGACTTAGTAAAGAAGCAGAAGTTTACATCCTCATTTCAGATAAAGCAGACTTCAAGCCAAAGTTAGAAGGGATAAATAAGGACATTTCATACTGCTTGAAGGAAGTATAAATCACCAAGACATAACAATCATAAATATTTATGCACCAAACATGGCGCAACCATGTACGTCAACCAGATCCTTCTCAAATCCAGGAACCAAATAGACCAAAACAAAATAATACTGGGGGACTTTAACACTCCTCTCTCACCATTAGACAGATCTTCCAAGCAAAAATTGAACAAAGAAAC
>JAJEJO010000409.1:1800277-1840571 GCA_020662805.1 Glaucomys volans
GCTGATGACATGATTCTTTATTTAGAAGACCCTAAAAATTCCACCAGTTAACTTCTGGAATTCATAAATGAATTCAGTAAAGTAGCAGGATATAAAATTAATGCTCATAGATCTAATGCATTTTTATTCGTAAGTGATGAATCCTTTGAGAGAGAAATTAGGAAAAGTATACCATCCACAATAGCCTCAAAAAAAAAAATACTTGTGAATCAATCTAACAAAAGAAGTGACTCTACAATGAGAACTACAGAACACTAAAGAAAGAAGTTAAAGAGAATCTGAGAAGATGGAAAGATCTCCCATGTTCTTACATAGGCAGAATTAATATTGTCAAAATGGCCATAACTACCAAAAGCGCTATACAAATTCAATACCATTCCAATTAATCCCAATGATGGACCTCATAGAAATAGAGCAAACAATCATGAAATTCATTTGGAGGAATAAGAGACCCAGAATAACTAAAGCAATTCTTAGCAAGAAGAGCGAAGCAGGGGGTATCACAATACCAGATCTTCAACTATATTACAGATTAATAGTAACAAAAACAGTATGATATTGGCACCAAAATAGACAGGTAGATTAATGGTACAGAATAGAGGACACAGAGACAAACCCACATAAATACAGGTATCTCATACTTGATAAAGGAGCCAAAAACATACAATGTAGTAAAGATAGCCTCTTCAACAAAAGGTGCTGGGAAAACTGGAAATCCATATGCAGCAAAATGAAACTAAACCCATATCTCTCACCCTGTACAAAACTCAACTCAAAATGGATCAGGGACCTAGGAATTAGACCAGAGACCCTGCACCTAATAGAAGAAAAAATGGGTCCAAATCTTCATCATGTTGGCCTAGGACCAGATTTCCTTAACATGACTCCCAAAGCACAAGAAATAAAAGCACGAATCAATGATTGGGATAGAGTCAAACTAAAAAGCTTTTTCTCAGCAAAGGAAACAATCAGCAATGTGAAGAGAGAGCCTTCAGAGTGGGAGAAAATCTTTGCCACACACACTTCAGACAGAGCACTAATCTCCAGAATCTACCAAGTACTCAAAAATCTTTACACCAAGAATACTAGTCACCCAATCAATAAATGGGCCAAGGAAATGAACAGACACTTTACAGAAGAAGATCTACAAGCAATCAACATATTTATGAAAAAATGTTCAACATCCCTAGTTATAAGAGAAATGCAAATCAAAACCACCTTAAGATTTCATCTTACCCCAATTAGAATGTCTTTTATTAAGAATACAGGCAACAACAGGTATTGGCAAGGATGTGGGAAAAAGGGTACACTCATGCATTGCTGGTGGGATTGCAAGTTGGTGCAGCCGCTCTGGAAAACTCTGTGGAGATTCCTTAGAAAACTTGGAATGGATCCACCATTTGACCTAGCTACCCCATTCCTTGGCCTATACTCAACGGACTTAAAATCAGATTACTACAGTGATGCAGCCACATCAATGTTCATAGCTGCTCAATGCACAATAGCTAGATTGTGGAACCAACCTAGATGCCCTTCAATAGATGAATGGGCAAAGAAACTGTGGTATATATACACAATGGAATATTACTCAGCCATAAAGAAGAATAAAATTATGGCATTTGTAGGTAAATGGATGTTGTTGGAGATTCTTTTGCTAAGTGAGATTAGCCAATCCCCAAAATCCAAAGGCCGGATGATCTCTCTGATAAGTGAATGATGATGCATAATGCGGAGTTGAAGGGAGGCAAGAATGGAGGAAGGATAGATAGCATAGAGGGAAGGGAGATGTGGGGTCAGTGTGGGGGGGCAAGAATAATAACAGAATGAGACAGGCATCATTGCCCTGTGTACATGTATGAATGCACAGATGGTGTGACTCTACTTTATGTACAACCAGAGAAACAATAGCTATACTCCATTTGTGTTCAATGAATCAAAATTAAATAAATTTAAAAAAAGATTATAAAAAAGAATAGTAAGGTAGAGAAGGACTCTGATAAATATCTAGATGAAGATACAATGCACACACGGTAGGTGCTTTTGAGCTTAGCACACTGTTTAAAGTGTGTGCTGAATGCAAAATAAACAGAAATCTTTTCCTTTCCTTTTTTCTTCAAACAAAAAAAAGAGAAAATAATGTTGATCACTATTTGAATTATTGTCCCATTATGAGTTAGATTTCCAACGGAGAAAACCAAATATATCTCATGCCATGCACTTACAATTTACAGCCTATTACTCATTGTAATTATTCTTTATTTTTATTAACATGTGTTAATTGTACATATTAATTGGGCTCAGTGTGGTATTTCAACACATGCATACAATCTGCACTGATCAAGTTCAACCTCTCTTTACCCACCCTTCTTTCCTCCCTTATTACAATTATTTTTATAATATGATCTTTTTAATTTTATCTTCCACTCATAATACTCCATTTACTTCTTGAGTAGCAGTTTCATCAAGTTCTAAGATTAGTTTGCTTATGGGTCAGGTAAAAGTACTCATGGATTCTAAATTATTACATTTTCTCTATAACTGGTTAAAGTTGCTACAGGTAGTATAGTGTTTGACCCCAAATAACACTGAAGGGTAGTTTTGTTAGTAGATTATAGTTTAAGATTATTACAAAATATTCTGAATGGGGCTGGGGATATAGCTCAGTTGGTAGAGTGCTCGCTTTGCGAGCACAAGGCCCTGGGTTCAATCCCCGCCACAGCAAAAAGAAAAAAAAAATATATATATATATATATATGTGTGTGTGTATATATATATATATAATATTCTGATATATATATATTCTGAATGATTTAAATTTGTTTGCAACTGATAGTTCAATTTACATATTAAATCCTCTAGTTTTATGATTCACAGTGAACCAAAACCAGCAATCTGCTTTTCAACATTTGCAATAGCATAACGTTGTTTTCCACAAGCCATTCTGGTTTTGAAATGTATGTGTGAAAGAGGCTGACTCAACCTTTTGAGACGATTTTCCATCATACATGCATATCTGTCTACTTCACCTCATACCCAAATCACATGTCATTTGTATGAAAAAACTACAAGTAGTTTATCTATGACAATAATTCATGACAACTCAATAAAAGTTCATTAGTACCATGTTTTTATAATCTAAAAAAAGAACAAGAAAAGAAATATAGGTTTAAAAATCCTGCCACAAAAGGTTCCAAATTAAATAGAGAAACACCTTCTCTAAAACTATAAAGGTCATTTGTGTTATGTGATGGCTTAAAACATAACCAAACTCTCCTCTGCACTTATGTGAAAATCATAATATATACTTAGTGAACTTGATGATAATACAACAAAAGAGCTTTCCAAGCAAAGCGTTGAAGGTGTTTCCTGATTTCTTCTTGATGTTTAAAATAAAATGTGAATTAGAGATAAACTCGAGATGATGATTAAGAAAAGAACCAGAACCCATTTTGAAAATTATTTTTTTTTTCAAAATTTTGTTTGAAATTCCCAAGTCTCTCCAGAAGATAAAAGATGCTAAAATTAAGAAATGTTTTCTAAGTCATCATGACAATATAGTTGAGAAATAGTCCCAAAGTGTGATTACATGAAGTTTCACTAGGACCTCAAAAAATTTAAAAGATTGCAGTCAAACAAAGAACTCTTTAAAAGGTTAAATGTGTGCCTCACAGACATTTTAAAAAAAGACATCCTAAGAAGCTTAGCAACACTGTTTCTTAGACATCTCAGCAGGATCCTAAAGTGAGAAGGGATTATCCTGAGGAGATAAGTGGATGTAGAGTTTAATGAAATAAATCCCAGTGATATTTACAGAATCTTATAAATGTTTTGAGAGAATTGTGCACAATTTCACCTGAAAGGGAAAAAAAGAGTACCAAAAGAAAAGTGGTTTTTGGCCCCCAAATTCTGACAGAGCAACTGTTCAGCTACAAAATCGTGAATAGAAAAGGTAATTCAGAGGGCAATTAAAAGAGCCCAGAGAGCAGAGTCAAAAGTTATTTGAGATGATCCACAAGCCTTGAAACCTAACCAAATTTCTGTTGTGCAGATAAATTTCAAAATTGCTTTGGACCAGTAAGCTCTCTGTGCTTCCTCTTTTCCCCCTATTTTGAACAGGAGTGTGCTTACAGAAATCATCATACACATGTTTAATCATTGTGTGCTGCATGTGTGGAGGTGGAGGGTAGGTGTCTTGTCTCCTGTTGCTTTATTCTCACACATTTACAAATCTAGAGGAATTGTGCTCTAGGAAGCCTACCCACATCTGGATATTACTTAGATGATGAGATTGTAGACTTTGACATTATATAATGGCTCGAACATCTAGACACAGGTCTGTACCTGACCTTCTGTGTGCAAGAGGGCAAAGAATATTGAACATGACTTTCAGAGTTTATTTTTGATAACTATAATATATTATAACATAGATCTACCCGCTTGACTTCAAGCAGGGATGTTCACCATGATGTATGAACAAGAGAATATCATGTTATCCAAAGTTAAAGAACTTCTGCATGTTATTGCTTTCATTCTAAATTTCTGTAGAGATTTCAACTTAAAATATGTTGAACATTTTATATTGGGAATCACAGATTTGTGACGGTATCATATAATCACAGAAAAAATAGAATATCTATTCATGAGAAGAGAAAATATATTCTGTATTGATCATACTTTAGAGAATCTGAGGTACAGTATATATTCATCTTTTTGAAAATTATGAAGAAAACTAGAGATTTATAATCCTAATGACAGAAATTCATTTAACTGTTTCCTGAATTGGATTCATGAGATGAATAAATATGTACTTTTTAGGTAAATCGAGGGAGATTAAAGGAAATATGCATATAATATGTAGTATATGTGAGAATAAGAACTTTTTGTGTTGGTAAAATATAAAACTGAATATTGAAAACTAATTAATAGAAGGAAAATATGAGTTATCTTGGAAGGGCTTACTTTTTCTTATCACTCCTCTACTATCCTCTAATATCCTAAAAAGCTTACATTTGGTTTATTTGATGACATTGAATAACAATAATATTTATTTTTTAATCAGCACAAAACAAATATTAAAAAAAAATTATTTTTAATCAGCAAAACTTACATATAACCTAATTTTATACTGTTTTTTTGTGTTTAACACACATTTTAACAATAAAAATTCAAAACACAAATTAGAGACTTTATTTTCTTTTATTAGGAAATAGGTGAGTTAGTAGTAGTTACAATTTAGTATACATTCATGATCTGTTTAATTCTGTAAGCAATCATTAATGCTGAAATGCTTTAGTTGTAAATTGCATAAATCAGACCTGAGTCAGCCACATTATTTTCCCTCTAATTTTAACAATATTTTGGATAACCAGAGGATATATTTCATAGCATGGTCTTCAAATACTTTACCATATGCTTTGTAAGTAGTTAATCAGTATAAACATGGACAGTCATTGATCATTAACTTTTCAGAAGATTTTTTACCCTTACGTCACTTTAGTAGTGTTCCCATAAACCATGAGTTGTTCACTACCCTTCCTTGTGTACATTGCTGTCACACTGCTAAGCTGTATCATTTTTGCCATCTATGAAAAAATTTTTTTCAAATAGGATAAAGGACAAAATATCACAACCAACACTGACATTCTGTATTGCAATCAGGACTGTCCTAGAGACACAGAGAGGAATGGAGAATGCCAAGGGCTATGGAAGGAAGTAGAGAAGTAAGTCAATGGGTGAATCCTTTTAGTTATAAGATGAATAAGTTCTGGATCACAAATATACTGGCTGATGATTATAATTGATACCATATCGCATACTTGAAATTTTCTGAGTACATCTTAAAAATTTCAAACACTTAGGGACACATAAACACACACACAAAAACGGTTCTGTGTGAGGTATGGATGTGCTTATTAGATTGAAAATGGTAACGACTTCACAATGTGCATATATGTCAAATTATCAAGTTCAATTAAATATGTGATTTTTATTTTTAATATATGTCAATAAAAATGGAAAATGTTTTCTAAGGAACCCTCACACTACTTTCCAGAGTGGTTGTACTAATTTGCTACCCCATCAGCAATGAATGAGTGTACCTTTTTCCCCATATCCTCGCCAACACCTCTTGTTGTTTGTATTCTTGAAAATAGACATTCTAATTGGGGTGAGATGAAATCTTAGGGTAGTTTTGATTTGCATTTCTTTTAGTTCTAGGGATATTGAACACCTTTTCATGTATTTGTTGATTGCTTGTGGATCTTCTTCTGTGAAGTTACCTTAGTTCATTTATTGATTGAGTTATTTGAATTCTTGGTGTAAAGATTTTTGAGTTCTTTATAGATTCTGGAAATGAGTGCTGTATCTGAAGTGTGTGTGGCAAAGATTTTCTTCCACTCTGTAGGCTCTCTCTTCACATTGATGATTGTTTCCTTTGATGGGAAAAAGCTTTTTAGTTTGAATCTATCCCAATTATTGATTACTGCTTTTATTTCTTGTGTTTTGGGAGTCATGTTGAGGAAATCTGGTCCTATGCCCACATGATGCAGATTTGGTCCTACTTTTTCTTCTATTAGGTGCAGGGTCTGTGGTCTAATTCCTAGGCCCTTGATCCATTTTGAAACTTGGAATGGACCCAACATTTGACCCAGCTATCCCACTCCTTGGCCTATACCCAAAGGACTTAAAATCAGCATACTATGGTGATGCAGCCACATCAATGTTCATAGCTGCTCAATTCACAATAGTAAAATTGTGGAACCAATCTAGAGGCCCTTCAATAGATGAATGGATAAAGAAACTGTGGTATATATACACAATGGAATATTACTCAGCAAAAGAAGAATAAAATCATGGCATCTGCAGGTAAACGGATGAAGTTGGAGAATGTCATGCTGAGATTATCCAATCCCAAAAAACAAAGATTGAATGATATCTCTGATAAGTGGATGATAATACATAATGCGGGATGGGAGGGAGGCAAAAATGGTGGAAGAATGGATTGCATAGAGGAAAAAGAGGGGTGGGATCAGGGTGGGGGGTAAGAATAATATCAGAATGAGAGAAACATCATTACCCTATGTACATGTATGATTACACAAAAGGTGTGACTCTACTTTGGGTACAACCAGAGAACTCCATTTGTGTATAATGAATCAAAACATATGTAAAAAAAATAAAATAAAATAAAAGGAAAAAGAAGTATATTTCTCTTTTAAATAACTCAAAAATTGTATAATTGTATAATTTAATATCATGTACTGTTTTATTGTTCATAGTAGATGTAGGACAAAGATAAAATATGTGGAATTTTCAAAATATTAAAAAATATGGCCTTTTTGTGATCAATAAAATGATGCAGTTCTATAGCTTGTTGAATTGGATAAAATAACAATTTAGCAGATACATAAAATATAAAATCAAATTTATTTGAAATATATATTTATCAGTATATTCAATCTACTAAGTCTTCAGTCATTTCTAGAAATGTGGAGCTAGCCATATTGCCAAGATGTAGGTCAATTACATAACTACTGACCTTGAGAAAGCTGGTATAGAAACCATCAAAAAATATTTTCTTAGGATTGTATATTTTTGTTGTGGTTTAGACATATTGCAAAATAATAACTTTCTTGATATCTTATAATGCTCTTTTCTAGATGAAACTCTTATGAAAAAAATGAAATTTAGAACTACTGAAGGCTGAGGTTAATAAAAGTGAGAAGAATAAGGAAAAGGAAGATAGAATTTATCTTTGCAATATAAACTCCTCTTACCTCCTTCTCCTCCTTCTTTTCTCCTTTTTCTCTCTCTTACCTTCCACTTTCTTTCCTCTTGCTCTTCCTTCTTCTTCTTTTATTCATTTTTCTTCTTAGATAATGAATTACTTTTTATGCTGTGGTGCTTGACGTAATTCATGTTCATCACCTGAGACTAATGCAATGAATCTCAGAACATCCTTAGCTTGAAGAAAAATGAATACATTGTTTAACATTGTGAAATGAAAATTGTAAGACCTAAGTCAGGAACAGAAAAGTTTTATTTTTTTTCTAATATTATTTTGGTATTACTAAAGGAACTAGAATTTTCTTGTGACCACGACACAAGTGCTAGCCTCAAGGAGCTTCCAAACCAACAAAGTAGATAGATTAAAGATGCCTAGCATGTACAAGTCCGTGGGTTCAAATCTCCAGCATTGCCAAAAATACAATATAATAGCATGAAATAAAATTGCTGGTATGCTAAGTGACAAGTTGGGCAAAAAACTAAGCAAATCACAGGCTCTGAGGTATGGAAGATGGATTGTAAGTGAAAAATAAAGCAGGAAGAGAAAGAAAAGAGTTTTCCATGTAGAATAAAGAGCATTCATTTATTCACGCATTCAGGCATGAGTGCCTTCATTCAGCAACCATCTCTTTTGAACACATACCGTGTCCCAGCCCTGGTTCCAGATATTAGGAATCAAAATTTAGGGGAGAGAAATTCAAGGTTAGTCTGTCATATGGTCTACGATTTTGTGGCAACAAAAGACATTTATAAAAGAATCATGGTAATAAATGCACAGTTATAACCATAGTGTATACACTGTGCTATAAGGACTGCAAAATCAATAATTTAAAGAGGAAGACTAGGAATTGTTGAGGCAAATGTTGTAGTTAATGTGAGAGTTATGTTGGAAATAAAAGCATGGAGAGGGGCAAAGCATATTCAGATATCAAATAGTGAAAGTTAAGGTTGTATTTCCATTTTCAAAATATAAATGAGAGTAGAGTAAGACTATTTAAAAGGAAGTTGAATTGATTCAAAAGATAAGATAGAAAGTTATTATAATATTAAGGTACATTTTCTATTTTGATCATTGTTAAATGAGTGGACTCAAGTCTGGATACATGAATAAATGAATACTATTTACCCTATATAGAAAATTATCCCTCTAAAACAAACAAAAGACCCTGTAAATATAAATAGAAAGAGATTATTAAAAAGTCAATAAAATTGAGTATTATCCACCAATATATACTTCCAAGAGAGGCGAAGAATTAGACTCAGAGGTAGAACCAACAATATCCATGTATATTTGCACATCATCCATATATATATAAAACGACTTCGATCAAAAGGTTTGTCCTAGAAAATACAACAAAAACATATGAAATAAGTGAAAAAGTCATTGACAGAGGAGTGAATCATTAAATTTAGTAATTCACACAATGGAATATTACATTACATTGAAAAGTTAATGGATTATTATTTTAGGCTAAATACAGATAAATGTTATAATGATATTGAAGGAAACAAAACAGAACTATACAAATAACTTTATATGGTTCTATTTTATGAAGCTTAATATCACTCAAAACTTACTCATTGTGTTAGAAAACAGGATAATGCATTCTCTATTTTTGTTGAAATTGGAGAAATAATGATGTAAAGGTGTGAGTAGGCTTTTCCAATGATACTCATTGTAAGATAATTTACAGAGCTGTTTATTGATTATCTCTACCCTTTCTTTATATTTGATGTGCTTTAATTTTAAGAATTTTAAGATAACTAATGAAGCATGTAAATATTTGAATATGAAGATGCAGGGAAAGGTGAATCAAAGAAGGTTCCTCATGTCCTAGGATTATAACTATGTGACATTCACTGAGACAGAGTATGCTGGGTAAAAGCAGGGTTCAGTAAAATAGAAGTGATTATTTTCAGTTGGTACTTGTAGTTTGATGTGCCTCTGACATCTCAGAGGAAATGTTAAGTTGGCAGTGAAGTATAAGTTCCATAGCTCACGTAGAAGTTCACTCATATAGTAGTAAATTTTTAAATTAATGTGCATATATGCATAAAAACAAAATCATAAACATGGCTGGGATTGCTAAGTGAGTAAATTAAAATAGGAAGGAATCAGATTATGTATGGAATCAATGATGACATGGACTTTTTTTTTCAATAAACTTCCCCTTAATGGGGAGAAGAAAGGTTGAGACAATAGAGTGGAATATTAATAGTTCAGGGGATGACTTTAAATGATATAAAAAAATTTAGCATGTTTTAAAGTGAACATAAAATTCCAGTTGATTCAGTTAATGATTCAAACACAAACATTTACTGAGTTTCTATTATATAATTAAAATATTGCTATGCACTAGAAGATAGGTTAAAAATATCAAAAGATTTTCTGAAATAAGTTTGACTAGTGGAGAAAGCCAAGTTACTAAACATGTAAAGAAATAAATACACAGGAAAATTTCAGACACATGTTAAGAAAAAATATATACATCATATGACCTAAAGATTGGGTGGAAGTCTACATTTCCTAGTGGGATCAAGAAAGTTCTTTTTGAGAAAATCCTTTCTGTGAGGCCAGGGAGGTAGGCCTAGAGACAGACATCAGGCTCAGCCCAGCCCAGACTTGTGAGACACAGCGTGCAGACATGTGAGGCTTCTGTGCCTGGGAGGACAGCCTAGAGCACCTGTGTGAGGTATTGGAAATGGAAATCTGCAGGGACACCATAAATCTATAGGGGGGAAACTGCAATACCTCAGATTCTCATGGCTAGAGGGGAAAATACATGAAAAACATGAGAAAACAAGGGGGGAAAGTGTCTCAAAAAAACCTAGAAACTACATCAATAGAATTCCATGACAACAAAGCAGAAGAAATGTCAGAAAGGGAGTTCAGAATGCACATAATTAAAATGATCAGAGAAGCAAATGATGAGATGAGAAAGCAAATGCAGGCAATGAATGATTGTACCAATCAACAGTTGAAAGTACAGATACAGGAAGCAAAAGAACACTTCAATATAGAGATAGAGATTCTGAAAAACAAACAAACAAACAGAAATCCTTGAAATGAAGAAAACAACAAACCAAATTAAAAACTCAATAGAAAGCATAACCAACAGGCTAGATCACTTGGAAGACAGAACTTCAGGCAATGAAGACAAAATATTTAATCTTGAAAACAAAGTTGACCAAAAAGAGAAGATGGTAAGAATTCACAAAGAGAACCTACAAGAATTATGAGATATTATGAAAAGACCAAATTTAAGAATTATTGGGATTGAGGAAGGCACACACAGAGTTACAAACCAAAGGAATGAATAATCTATTCAATGAAATAATATCAGAAAACTTCCCAAATCTGAAGAATGAAATGGAAAATCAGATACAAGAGGCTTACAGGACAGTCACCAAATGTACAAAACTACAACAGATCCACACCAAGGAACATTATAATGAAAGTACCTAACAAAAAAAATAAAGAGAATTTTAAAGGCTGTGAGAGAAAAAAATCAGACTACATTCAGGGGGAACACTAATATAGTTATCAGCAGATTTCTCAACCCAGACCCTAAAACAAGAAGGGCCTTGAACAGCATATTTCAAGCTCTGAAAGAAAATGGATGCCAAACAAGAATTTTATTATACCCAGCAAAACTAACCTTCAGATTTGATGATGAAATAAAATCTTTCCATGATAAAAGCTAAAAGAATTTACAAATAGAAAGCCTGCACTACGGAACATTCTCAGCAAAACTTTCCATGAGGAAGAAATGAAAAACAACAATGGAAGTTGGCATAGGGAGGAACTACCATAAAACAAATAGTCAAATAAAGGAGAAACCAAGTCAAGTTAAAAATCAGAAATAAGACAAAATGACCAGGAATAAAAATCACATTCAATAACAATCCTGAATGTTAATGGCCTACACTCATCAATCAAAAGACAGACTGGCAGATTGGATTAAAAAGAAAGACCCAACAATATGCTGCCTTCAAGAGATGCACGTCATAGAAAGACATACCTAGAGATTAAAGATTAAAGGGTGGGAAAAAACACACCATGCACATGGACCCAGTAAAAATGCAAGGGTTTCTATCCTCATATCAGATAAAGCAGACTTCAAGCCAAAATTATTTAGACAGGATAAAGAAGGACATTTCATACTACTTAATGGAAGTATAAATCAGCAAGACATAACAATCATAAATATTTATGCCCCAAACAATGGCACATCCACGTACATCAAAGAAATCCTTCTCAATTCCAGAAACCAAATAGACCAAATACAATAATACTAGGTGACTTTAACACACCTCTCTCACCATCGGACAGATCTTCCAAACAAAAACTAAACAAAGAAACCACAGAACTCAATAACACAATCACTAATTCAGACTTAACAGACATATATAGAATATTTCATCCATCAATAAGGGAATACACTTTCTTCTCAGTAGCTCATGGATTCTTCCCTAAAATAGACCATATGTTATGCCACAAAGCTAGTCTTAGCAAATACAAAAAGATAGCGATACTACCATGTATTCTATCAGACCATAATGGAATGACATTAGAAATCAATGATAAAATAAAAAACAGAATCTATTCCAACACATGGAGATTAAGCAATATGCTATTGAACGATCCACAGATAACAGAAACATCAGGGGGGAAATAAAAAAAATTCTTAGAGGTATATAAGAGCAAAGATACAACATATCAAAATCTCTGGGACACTATGAAAGCAGTACTAAGAGGAAAAGTGAACAAATAACCTCACATTACAGCTCAAACCTCTAGAAAAGGAGGAACAGATCATCACCAAAAGTAGTAGAAGACAGGAAATAATTGAAATCAGAGCAGAAATCAATAAAATTGAAACAAAAGAAACAATTTAAAAAATTGACAAAACAAAAAGTTGGTTCTTTGAAAAAATAAACAAAATTGATAAAGCCTTAGCCACACTAATGAAGAGCAGGAGAGCGAAAACTCAAATTACTAAATTTCATGATGAGAAAGGAAATATCACAACAGACTCTACTGAAATGCAAAATATAATTAGAAGCTATTTTGAAAATGTATACTCCAACAAAATAGAATATCTCGAAGACATCAACAGGTTCCTAGAGGCATATGAGCCACCCAAACTAAATCTGGAGGACATACACAATTTAAATAGACATAAAATCAGATTACTACAGTGATGCAGCCACATCAATGTTCATAGCTACTCACTTCACAATAGCTAGATTGTGGAACTAACCTAGATGCCCTTCAATAGATGAATGGATAAAGAAATTGTGGTATATATACACAATGGAATATTACTCAGCCATAAAGAAGAATAAAATTATGGCATTTGCAGGTGAATGGATGGAGTTGAAGAATATCATGCTGAGATAAGCCAATCCCAGAAAACCAGAGTCTGAATGATCTCTCTGATAAGTGGATGGGGATACCAAAATGCAGGGTGGGAGGGAGGCAAAATGGAGGCAGGATGGATTACATAGAGGAAAAAGAGGGGTGGAGACAGGGAGGGGGGAAAATAACAGAATGAGACAAACATCAATACCGTATGTACATATATGATTATGCAAATGGTGTAACTATACTTCTTGTACAACCAGAGAAACAATTGTACCCCACTCATGTATGATGAATCAACATAAATTAAAAAAAAGAAAATCCTTTTGATATGAGATCTGCATGAGTATAAGGAGACAAAGGATGATGCATAGCATTATTGGTCAGTGGAATTTCTGTGATAATGGTTATATTTCAGGTACTATTGAGCACATGACATTTGGGTAACAAAACTGAGAAACTCAATTTTAAAGTCTAACCTAAATTTGAATGTAAATAGCTACATATGGCTAATGCTTATGGTATTGGAAAGAAAAAATCTAGAGAAAGAGGACTCCAAGTCAAGGAGAATCGAATTCAACTTGAGGATGCAATTGTTGCATCCTAAGGACAAGAGAAGATAATTATTATGGCTGGAGTAAAATAAAAAAAAAATACTAGAGGAAAATAGGAATAGAGATATACGTGTAGCCTGGTCCTGTAAGAAATTATTAAATGTGAAGAGGTTTTTCTTCTATTATAGTGGGAAGATAGCAGTGGTTCTAAGTAGCAGAAGTATATGATGAATCGATTATTTGGAAAATAAGTAACATAATTAAGATGTGGTTGGGCTAGTCTTGGTGAGATATGAAGCTGGCAGAAAAGGTGGAGAAAAGTGGTGGTGTTTGGAATATCTTTTGGTGGTACATTAAGAGGATTTGCTGATGAAATGGGATTGTGTTATGGTACCCAAGTCTGCTTGCTTGCCCCAGAGCATGCAAGTTAAGTCAGGAGGAAACGTGCTGAGGAAGGTGACTTTAATTGAAAAGCTGGTTAGATGAGAGGATCAGGGACTATTGTCACAAAGCCCATCTTCCCAACGGCTGATTTAGGAATACTGACATAGGCAGTTGTTCCTGGAATAGTGGGTGTCTTCTCACAGTAGGTAGAGCATACACATGATGCTCATCTTATCAGAATGGCCTAGCCACAGATTTCAAAAACAAAGGTCATTATTTTCTTGGGCTATTTTCTTCACTGATTAGTTTGCCCAGATTTATGTACATGTAACACAATGGGAGTCTAGAGGGCGTAGGTTCTCCTGCTAATTGCCAAACTCATAGTTATTAAAGGAAGAAGCATTCTAATGCTGGGCTTCAACAGAAAACAAAACGATCAAAGTTGATTGTAAGTTTTTTTTTTTTTGGAACCAGGGATTGAACTCAGGGACACTCGGCCACTGAGTCACATCCCCAGCCCTATTTCGTATTTTATTTAGAGACAGGGTCTCACTGAGTTGCTTAGGGCCTCGCTAAGTTGCTGAGTCTGGCTTTGAACTCTCCATCCTCCTGACTCAGCCTCCCAAGTCGCTTGGATTACAGGCATGCGCCACCACGCCCGGCAATTGTAAGTTTTTATAGATGGTTAAAATAAAAGCTTTTAGAAAGTCTATCTACTCTTCTATTTACCCACATGGGTTGGAAACTTATTAGACAACTAAAGGAAGTCTACTAAGGTACTAAGAAGTTTGATAAAACTAAATGAAGCTCAGAGGTATATTAAGGATGAAAGTGCAGGTTTGAAAACCATAATTCAATTAACAAATATTTGTTGGCTCTCATTAAACATTGAGGTATAGAAGACAGAAAAATTGAGGCCACTTTTAATACTTATATTCTAGTTGGAGAAGGTTTAAAAAAATAAAACTAGTTAGCAAAAATTCATAGAACCCTGTTTTAAAAAAGGACTTGAAAGCATTTTCATATAATTGCTTATTTAATCCTCTCAATAACTCTATGAGGTGAGGTAAATGCTATTATTACCATAAATTTTGGGGGGTTTAGATCACAGAAATAAATGTGCAAAAGACAATGTCAAATGTTGAAAAGTCTAATGCAGAAAAATAAAGTAGGGTCACAAAATAGACTAGTGTAGTCTAATGGAAGTGGACCTGTGAGAGGATCTGTGAGATATTTCTAGATAACAGTTCTTGCTCACAACTCATGTGGGCAAAGAAAAAGGTTCCTATTGGAGGGATGGGCTGGCTGCTATATAAAAGCCATAAAATTTATGCATCAGAAATAAGGACAGAAGAGAGAATTATCTTAAGAATAGGGGCATGACCAATTGAGCTGCCAGAAGGGTCTGACTCTAACAGAAGGAGCCTGTGTTTTCTTTATTTATATTGGTAAAGATCAAAAGGGACCAGTAGGAGCTTCTTTATGAAAAACAGGATGAGAGGTGGAGGTAAACAAGCCATTTGGCTCTAGTGTCTCACTCCCACACTCAGGGCTTGCATTTGAACTTCAGCAATGAACCAACACAGGATAACCACTCAGGCAGTTGCTGAGGACAGATCCTCCTGTCTAATAGCTCAGCCAAGCTTGGTTCACATACAAGCCAAGGGTGTCTCCCCGCAAACAGTCATAAAAGCAACATTTGGGAAGACACCTGCATTAAATTAGGTAATGAGCTGTTTAGATATCAAAAAGAAGAGTACACACTAGAAGACCAGCAATTATAAAAACACTTGTTCTAAAATTAAGGCTCAAGGACCAAGGAGACCATGTTTGGAGTTAAGGAGAGAAAAGGAGGATGATAAAAATGAGATTTGACCAGGAACAGTGGCACCTATCTGTAATGCCAGTGACTCTGCTACTCATGGGGGAGGCTGAAGCAGTACTGCTGGTTTGGGGCCAGCCTGGGCAACTTAGGGAGAGCCCATCTCCAAAGAAAAAGCAAAAAGGGTGAGGTATATAGCTCATTGGTAGATCACACCTAGTTTAATTCTAAATACTGCAAAAGAACAAATAAACAACAAGAAGGAGAGAAAGAGAAAGAAACATGACCTGGTTTGTTATTAATGGAATTTTCCATTTAAAGTCATGATATTTCACAAAAGATGATTCAGAAATAGAAAAGAGAAAATGGATGAGGACATACCTTGGGGCAATCCATCATTCAGAAGTCTATCCTGAAAGTATCAGAAAGAGGGAAAAAAATCGATCAGTTTAATATATAGAACAAAGGTGGACACTGTACCTCTTTCTTCCAACATTGAATACTTTTAGGGGAAATGTTAAATAAAAATGGAAAACAAATATAACTAATAGTAAATGATTTCTGAAGTGCCTGGACTATATTGTCTCAAAGCACACAGTAAGAGACTAGATTTCACTGAAGTAGAGCAGGTCCTCTTTGAAGAGAGGAAAAAAGAAGTAAAAGGCTATAAATGTAGGTAAACTTGTAGTTTTCTTGAGGAGATAAGGAGCTTATCATTTCAATTTTGTCCTTATTTGGGAATGTGGATGTTATTGATAAGAAGTAGGAAGTGTGGAAAACTAAAATAAATCAACATAACAAATAAAGATTTTGGATAATAAGGTAGAAGGACAGTGAGTGACATTTCCTCATTGGAATGAGTTCTAAGTAGGGTTTCCAATTGCCTCTGCTTGCTTTCTTTATCTTTCTCAAAATACATATGCCTAGATCACTCTGATCTAGCAGCTACAAGTTTTCTCCTGCATGCTTGAGCCCCAGCCAGGAACTGGAATATTTCCAGGCATTAAAACAGTTACTTAGGCTCTAAATATTTAAAAAATAAATGTGCTGGTAATCATGGAGAAACTAACCCCAGTACTGTCATACTCCTAAACCTTCACATAACCCCTATAAACTGACCCCTTTCTAATGGACCTACCTGGTCCAAGATAGACTTTCTATTCCTTGTTTCACTGTCTGTTGAGAGTATGCCAAATCTTTTCATATATGAGCTTTCACAATCAATGTGCTGAGGGATTCTGCTGAAGTTTACCCTTTGGACTCCCCACTGGCCTCTCTCCAGATGATTTGTAACAGACTCTTTCAGGAATTCCCTTGCTGCACCTTTTGGGGAAAATCCAGTCACAGATTCTTCTAGTAAGAGCAAAGTAAAAACAAGCAGGATTCAGAGTACAAAAGAAGGTAACAGCATATGAAAGTGTGTTTGTTTATAGTAAGGCAAAAGGAGAAAATAATGTTTAAGAAGGAAATACATTGAGGGATGTTCTCATTTTTTATGCCTTTTCTGTAGGTTAACTGCAGAAATCCATTGTGACATACAAAACTAATTCCCACACATTTCATTCAAATTATCTTCTACCCATTTCAGTTTTTCAAACAATAAAATTGTATGTAAAGTGCTTATTAGGAAATTGTGCACATTTTTAATCTGTACGTTGTATGTATTGACTGAGAAGATTCTGAATTCCTCTATGAGAGAGCTAAAGTTTCAAATAATAGGTTTAAAAATGTATATAATTATAAACACCAGTAAAGAAAAAACTACATATCTCATTATCATGCAGAGAGTGTTGATTAAAAGAGAGAATCTTCAGATAAAAAGTTGAAAATACTCCAAAGAGTGAAAAATAGTTGATTCTGCCACCTGCTTATTATACAGAGCTCTGAAGTTAACATACTTTAACTACACATTGAGGATAGGTTGATTCTTCTCTTATTTTCTCTTTTTTTTCTCTCTTCTCTTTTTTCTACCTCTTTCTCCCTTTTTCTTCTTTCTTTATGAATTATTTTCTCTCCGTCTTTTTTATTCTAAAACATAGTTTCTTTACTTCATTCTCTGTAATAAAGAAGCAAATACCTTATAAATATATGAAAGAAAAAAACATATATTGACAAAAAGATTAATTAATTAAATTCACTAATAGAATGGGTCACATTTTCTGAACTAACTGAATCCTCCAATATGTATATCTATGTGTATGTGTGTACATACTTACACACATATGTGTATACTTACATGTGTGTATATATATGTTTGTATACATATATGTGTACATACACTTATTCTAGCATTTTATTTGATTCCTTGAAAACTCTCAAAAGTTTGTGTCGGAAATAAATTGATAGTTTAAAATTTAGAATATTGGCACCCTTTAGCTTAAAGATTTTCTGGGATATCTAGGGAAAAAGTGCAGGGTCAGGGAGGCTCTCTAGTAGAAACTTATATAGGAGACTCTAGACTTATTAATCTTGGAGTAGAAAGAACCACAACTTAAAGTAGTTACTGAAAAGCAGTAAGTTCATCTTGTCTTCTACTACCAAGAATCAATAAATAAAGAGCTATGACACTAAGCAGTTAAAGGACAGATGTCAGGGAAAGTAGGGGAAGTATAATACAAGGTGAATCCTAAATAGGTATGTGATCTTGAATAATTCCTCATTTGAAGTGTCTCAGAAAAATGAAGATATGAATTTGGTTTCTGTTCATCAGGACATAGATGCCTGGCAGACACAAATGCAAATTTTCTCAGAAACAAGGTCCCTCCATTCCAGGACTCCAATATGTCTTACAAACCATCTTATGAGAAAATTGAGAAGCTCATATAAAACAAAGTATTTTGGCAAATTGAATAGAACATGAAAATGTGTGTAAGCACCATAAAGGAGACTATGAATGAAGCAGAAGAAATAAGAGAGCTGAAACAGACATAGTAAGCTTCAAGAAAAGAAACATGAGACACATAAAACAAATGTTTTACCACATACATTAGAAAAGCAATAAATGATCAAAATATTTACTGGGAACTAAAATCCAGAATGAGAGAGAGCGGGGAGAGGAAGGGGGGGGGAAGAGAGAGATTGTATGTTTTTCAGAAAAATAAGTCTTCTGAAGATAAATACCTAGGTATTCAACTATTTATCTATCAATCATCCATCCATCTAATAATTGAGGTAAAAATCTCCACATTTAATACCAACATAGAGAAACACACATGTCAAAGAGTTGGAAAATGGAAGTTTGGTTAGAAGAAATTTGGAAAATGGAATAAATAAAAATGAAAAATAAAAGAAGATTAAAGAAGAATAGGCTATGGAATAAAATAAAAACATATTTCTCATCAGTATTTGAAGAAAATAATATCTGAATATTTTCTTGAATTGATAAAATTCATTAACAGTTTCAAATGCATCAACAAATCAAAAAGATTATATGTAAAGACATTCACATATTATATATAGACATATTACAGTGAAACTGCAGATTATTTAAGACAATTGGAATATGTCTTATATGAGGAAAAATAATTTTTCTGGAATAATAGTAAAATAGTGACATTTTTTCAACATACATACTAAATAATTTTGTCATCAGAGAACACTCATTACAAATAATCTAAAGTATGCATTACAAGCTCAAAGAAAGCTGAGCAAAAGTTTAAACTGCAAGAAAGAAAAGTAGCATACATATGTGGGTAAATGTGTATGATTGCTGACAATAAAGGAATGCTTTATTTTCTGCAGAAAATAATTTCATGAGATTTAAATTTAATGCAAAATACAACTATCATTTCCTTTGAATTGAGCAGAGTGGTATTAAAGTTTTCAAGGATCTTTACAGAGTTTGGGAGTAGAATAAAGTTATGTTGATTGATTTTAGAATTTACTGAATACAGGTGTAGTAGCACTTTAGTAACTTGTGAAATAATAGAAAGAAATCTTGCTTATGACTTTATCGCTTCATTTCTGATATTCAGACCTTCTTTCTTTTTCATTTTATTTCTTATTTAAAACTTTATTTTAGCCAATTTTCGGGTCAGTCTGCTGGCAACAAATTTGTTTAGTTTTGCTTCTTTTAAGAATGTTTTAATTTTCTAATCATTTCTGAAGGATTTTTTCTTAACATATAATTATAACTTGAAAGTTCTTTCTTTAATACTTGGAAAATTGTTATCACTTTTTCTGGCATCCATGATTTCTGAGAAAAATCTGCTGTCATTCAAATGAGTTTTGTAAAATGTTTCCCTTTTGCTTCTTCCATGATTATGATTATTTTTAGTCGTTATTCTTCAGAAGATTGGCTTTGTTATAAATTACACATATTTCTTTTGATGTCTTCGGTTTGGAAGCTGCTGAAATGTATAGGTTTATGTCATCTGACAAATATGGGAAGTTTTCAAGTGTTTTTGCTATTTCTTCAAATTTTTCTTCAAGTCTCACCCCATTTTTTTCGTTTTCCAGACTCCCATGACACAAATATTAGATCTCTTTTAGGTGTTTTATAGTTCCCTAAGCATTTGGTTTTGTTGTTTTTTTCGGTACTGGTGATAAACCCAGGTCTTTGAGCATACTAGTGTTGAGCTAAATCTTGAGTACATACATTTGTACTTTAATCTAAAAACCTATTTCCTCTCAATTGTTCAAGACTGGGTGACTCATTGTTCAATCATCTACTTCTCAGATCCCAGAGACTACTGGTCTGTAGAAAATTTATACCCCATACCTCTGTCTCACCCCAACAAACACACATGCTCCTGTACATTTCAGTATTATGAATGAAATCTAGAAATGATACAACAAATGAATATGTAAACTGTCAAATAATCAGGCAGTCGTATTTTATACAGTAATACAATTGAGGAAGTCATACACAACATAGATAAATAATAAAATTTTTGAAAGAAATCTAAATTATATTACTAATTAATGCATACAAAGGGATAAATTATTCTTGAGAAGTGAAGATGGTTATCTCCAATGTCAAAATACCAGTTAATTATGCAGGGAGAAAGGGATTTGTGTTAATAAAGGGATCACAGGAGGGAGGATTCTGTGAGACGTTCCATTTCTTGACCTGTGTGGTAGTACATAAATGTTTACATTATAGTCATTCTTTAGATTTCATGTATCTGCTTCATGTGCTTTTCTGTATGAATGATTTATGTCATAGTAAAATAGGAATAAAATAATTGGTTGGTATAGCAATTTTCAGTAATGAAACTATTGAAAAAATTAAGTCCAAGATAAAATCACTGTTATGTCCTCTTGCAACTATTTTGAATCTCATTAAGTTTACAACAGTTACTTCCCATGGAAATTGCTTCTCTCCCCTGAAGAGAGTGTTAACTTCAGTGAGATATTTCATGGATCCATGAGTAGCTGAACCTGTCCTGCTTTCAAAATAACTACATTTGAATTATGAAACACTTAAAATATCCTGGACCTTCTCTATAATATTACCAGTGGAAATTCTTGCAGAATACCATTTCCTTTGTGTTAGACTAATTATATTTCTATTTGTGTCAGTCAGTTATTTCCAAATAACTTCAAGAAATTACCATTAAGATTACTACAACAAACTTGCTGTTCATTTTATTTTAGAAAGGTTAAATAAGGTGATTTTTTTTTAAATTTCCTATGAGAAGACTACATGCCACTGTTAGCTGTGATGCATGAGAACAAATGTGTTTTCACCATTTTTGTGTGCTTCTCTTTTTCTTTGTCTTCTCATTTTTCTAAATAGCCTTCAACTTCACAACTCTATCAATTAACTCAGATTCATGGGTGTTAGTATTATAATCTATGATCAAATCCCAGCTAGTGCTTTAGAAGAGACATCCAACAAATTAACACAACCCATGGCAATAAAATGGGGTCATTTATCTAAAGTAAATGAATGTGTATTCACTTATGAGCATTTTGCAACTGTGTAGGAGCTAATGCTTCTCCAGCATATTATGAATAAAATACCTGTCAGATCTATAACAATAAGTGCAAACAAGAACTCCTTGTTTAAAGATTATCAACAATATGTGAATCATGTTCTGAATTTCTTTAATGAAATAAAATTGTTAGAATAACAAAAGCCAAAAGTGTTTATTTACTTATTTCTGACAAGATCACTTGCTTCCTGTAGCACTGCTTCCCATAGGAATTGCTGTTGGCCCCCACATCCATTTGGATCTCTTTGCGTGACAAAAAGCTAGGCTCCATTAAAGTATCATTTGCAATGAATTTACATCCTTCCTCAGGGATAAATCTAACCATTAGACATTATGCAGAAAGACTGACTTTATAAAAACGACTGTTCTTTGAATTCCCAGCTGCATTCCAACAATGCCAAGGATAAAATAGAAATATTTGAGAGAGGAAGTAGATAAATTAACATCTACATGACCTTGAGATGCCATTTCCAAGTTACAGTGAAAATGCTAGAGAATGTCCTTCAAATTCGGAGATAATCTAACTGCTATCAGCTTTTAGGTATTTGTATTCTTCACACAGAGACTCAATATTCTTGAGTCAAACAGAAATTCAAAATACCTTTTAAGCTAGTAAGAATATGTTGAAAAGTCCTATGTCCAAGACCAAGTTTATACTTTTCTAAAGATGCTTAAACTGTTTTTTTCTTATTAACTTTTTTATTAAGTAGCTGGAGACTCACTAGTTATACTTCAAAACAGATGGCAACTGTGGTGTAAGGAATAGTGTTGTTGGTTATCTTCTAAAGGTATTTGAAAGGATAGTTTGCCTAACAGGCAGTTTCCATACATGGAAGCCAACAGAACATTGTTGGAATGTGTACATTTTATGCTAACATAAGTTGTATATCTTTCAAATATTAAGCATATTGTCAGCAAATGTGCTAATCTCATATAACATTTTGGGTAGAGGATTATACAAGTATAGTTATATGTTATTAAAATTAAAAGTTAACTATTGCTGGAGTAAAATATTTTAAAGATTAACAAGTGAATAATTAAAACAAGATTTTGTAAAAATCTGAAAAGCATAAATATAATAAATATAAAATAATATGGTAGAATTAATACCAAATGTATTCATGACCATAGTAAATTAAATGTTTAAGTCTCAAATTGGATGAAAAAGGCAAAAACTTATTTTATGGTTTTGGAAAAATCATCCTTAAAAAGAGCAGAGAAGTCAAAAGTTAATGAATAAGCAAAGATATATGTATATGCTACACACCATGATAAATACATATATTTATATGTATATATAGACACACACATATACATTCATATAGATACATCCTCTGACATCTATATGAACATGTGCACATACACACATGCATATATATGTAACAAAGGATTGTGTGTGTGCTAGAGGGTTCTTGTCTCATGCACCCAAAGAATGAAATTAGCAGAGGACAGAAGGTGAGGATTCAGCAGCAGATTTATTAGAAGCACGCAAGGAACTCTCCCACAGCATGGGAGGGATCCTTAAAAGGGCAGTGTTGGTAGCTCTCTCTTTGGGGTTTTTATATTGTTTTCATGGAGAAACTAACCTTTCATTGGAAAGACTTCCGATTGTTCTCCCTTTCATACTCAATTGAAAGTATAAAATTTTCATTTTATTTCCATAATGGGATAGTTTAATGTCTTTGCTAACCTGATCTTGTCCTATATTTCTTCCTTAAAAGAATTGCTTGGGTTCAAAACAACTCCCTGGTTTTGACTAATATTAGGGTAGTCAAGGAAACATCATTATCACTGCAGCCCTGACTTTCTGGGGCAATAACAGAATGTGTGGGTACCTAAGCATGAGTGGGACCTTTTGGTCAGGCAACCCAAGCAAGCAAGAAAACCAGCTTTATCCTAGAGATTTAATCTCTGGTGGTGGCATCCCATTCCGAGGTCCCAGTTTCTATCCACCTATAGGAAATCTGTCTCCTGCCTCATATGTACCCATGTAAACAAATATTTATATTTGTACATATATAACTTACAAAATTCATTTGCTTTATAAAATACATTATTTGGAACAAGTAATAGAAACAAACCACATAGATAAGTAAAGATATCCCAGACATGTTTAATGATTCTAGCTGTCTGTGAAACTTCTTCTTTGATAAGAGGAGGTGATAGTAGAGGAGGATTTTTAATCTTTTTCTTTTTATAAAAAGAAAGCTTCATGGTTACTCTAAAAAGAACAGAAGAAAGAAAGCAATAACAGGTAAAGGATTACAGGTTATTTGTTGGAAAATGGTGGAATTCTGACACAAAAGATACCCCAGGGATTTCCGGATTTCCGTTTGTCCTTCTACACAAAGGCAAATTAAATGTTTAAAAGTTATTAATATGATCGTTTCTCTTGCAGAAAGTGGAGACCTCAATTCAATAATATAAACGAAAGTAAAATTGTAAGACATTATAAAAAGTTTCTTCTGTTATAGAAATATAAAACAAAAACACCTGCAGTTTTTTTTTTTTTATAAACTTTGGCCAATACATTAACCAAAATGTAGATGCTGTGGATTTAAGTTAGGAGTTGCATTTAATAATGTAAATTGAGTATATCTTTATCATCATTAGAGAAAGTTTCTCATTGTTTTAAATTCCAAAATTTGGACTTACATTCAAGAGTACCTTCAATATCTCTTTTTTATTTGTTCTTATTAGTTATACATGACTGTAGAGTATATTTCCACAAATTTAATATATATTTGAAGTATGACTTCTCATTGGTGTTGTGGAATTACATTGGTTGTGTATTTACATATGCACATAGGAAAGTAATGTCCAGTTCATTCTGCTATCTTTCCTATTCCCATCCCTGTCCCCTTCCCTTTAAGGACAGTTATCTTGGTAAATAAGGATATGAGATCGTGTTATCCCAGCATTTAATTACTTGGGATTGTAAACCCAGGATCATTCTAGAAGTGTCATAGAACTCACATGTTTTTCAATTTACAATGGAGACAAGAGTAAGTTTTAAATAGACTACTTTTGTTACAGTCTTTTCTGGACTAGATTTTTGGAGTTCAACCTGTTGGGATGTTTAAGATTGAATAAATTAGATACTGAGAAATATACTGAAGAAAGGTGACTACACACATTCTATGATAAGACAGGATGTTTTTCTTAAAAGAGTATATGTGTATATATATATACACACATACATTTTATATGTATATGCTATAAATCATCCTAGAGAAGAAAATGACAGGTGATGACTAGTTTTTGAAAACTGGAGCATCAAAACTGAGGTTAAGCAGCACCTGGACACTTTATGGAAGTGGTTTAGACAGCCCTATTATTTATAATGAAAGAAAAATAGGAATCATTCAGTGGAAATGAAGTGATTGTGAGCCTTAATATCAAAACTTGTATTAATGATGTATTTGGTCTCCTTTGTTGTTAATATGTTTCCCTACCCCCAGCAAAACACTCAGGAGTTTATGCCCAAGTATCATTTTCAGAGTTCCCTCAAAATTGCATTTCTAAATGTAACAAGTATTACAATAATTGAGATAGAATATTTGAATTAATATCCCAACATAAATTACTTTAAGGGAAAGTGCCATGAGAAAATAGAGATGATTTGACTCTCAATCTTGTCACTATTGTATTCAAACTCATAAAAGATTTGCATATTTTGAGCTACTCTACCAAAGTATGTATTTTTTTAATTTTAAATTTCCCAATCAGGAATTTTGATAAATAGAGAAGCAATACCACAAAATTATTACAACATTTTTATATAATGATATTTTATTTAATACTGAATCAATTTCATTTTGCCGTATCTGCTAGTTACCTTCCCACTTCTTCCTGAGGTAGTTTCAAAGATGAAATAAACCTCATGAAGAAAAAGAATAAGGAATATACATCTTAACAGTAAAATGTATATTCTAGACAACATTTCATTTAGGTTATTGAAGCTGAAATCTTGCTTCTGGAATTCAGAGATCTGATATGTAATTATGGAGAGATTGCGACATTGCTCACTCAGTGCATGGTAGTTAATATTGCTGCACATATCCAGATAACTGATTACTTTAAAATGCTATTAAGAGAACGAATTGAAGCTGAAAACATAGGAGAGTCAAGGTCTGACAGTTTCCAAAGATAAATTATGCATCCTTAAAAATAGTGGTCTCTCATTCAGGTCACAAGCAGGATATATCTTCTAGGTTCTAGAAAATTCAATTGCTAACATATTTTACAAGTTTCAAATTCCTCTGTTTAAAATACTTGTAAATTTTATTTAAATTTTTTTTATGCTTTTACAATTTTATTTACTAGGGGTTTCCTTTGGCTTACAGAAATATAATTGATTCATGTAAAATGACCTTGACCTAGCAGTCCTGTTTAATTTAAAATTCTAAAATTTTGTCTATATATTTGCCATGAATATCACCTAGGTATTATTTTTAAGTAATTTTTCTTCTTAAAACAATATTATTTTACATGAATTTTTTATCTAGCAAATAATTTAAATATGTTATTTAATTCCCTGAGTTTTCCTTTATCACTGCATTTACTTTAGAAAGCATAATTTTGATTTATTTCTCAGGTCTATTACAAATATAAATCTTTCCCCAGCCTCTTGTTAATTTGACAATGCTGGTAAGTCTCTCACAAGGATATAAACATCATTCCTGTGAAATGAAATTATCAAGAAAGATAATGCTCTCTTCCAGTCTTGGAGGATGAGTAGGAATCTAACCTCAGTGGATGCCAATTAGCCACACAGGTGGTCTTATCACATTGTACAACCTCCCCAATTGTGTCTTCCAGCATTTTTCTACTAAGTCACCCCAGTGATTAAAAACTCTCTACTCTTTTCAAAAAATTATTTACGTGTTGCCAGCAATCTCTATCCTCTGCTGCAAGAGTCTCCAATAAATTCATTCTTGCTTATTTAACTTTGTCTAGTGTAATTTTTCTTTGATAATGAGTAAAGATTACTACTCTAGTAGAAAGTGGGCAAATCTTAAGCCAAATCTTCTGAGCAAAGTGTGTGTGTCCTTTTACTTGGTCAAAGTTTTTTTCTCTAACAATTTTTTTTTCTTTTTTACTTTGAAAAAATTTTAATGTTATAAAAAATTTGTGCAAGTGGTACCAGAGGGTCCTATTGTATCTCCATCCAGTTCCCTATAATGTTTATATCTTATATTACCATGGCACATTTATCAAAACTAAGAAAATAACATTAGTAAAATAAAAAAGTATTCAATTCCAAAGACATACTAGAAGACTACTGAAAAGAAAATATTCTTATATGTTTTTGAAATTCTACTCAAGACAGAAATTTAAGTTATAAAACTATATTCTGTCATTTTTTCAAGCACATTATCCTTTATAGTGAAATATACTCTATGCATATGTACTACATGTATACATATGTATTTGCAGAATGCCATATAATGCATATGTATATGTATATTTATACATATTTGAATATATATAGTATATATATATGAGTGTATATATATATTTATTTATATCTGTATCTCTCTATCTACTCATTCATTTCTGGTGTATTAGAAATGCTTGCTATCTCTTTGAAGATTCTTGGATATTTGTGCATATCGAACTTGATAATTCTAATGTATTACTTCATTTTTACATGTAATGAGTCACTAATAGCCTCACTTCCTTCAACTATTTCTTTGTGATTTGTTTTCTGAAGTAGAAGGAGAAAGAAAATGACTCTAAATATCAGCACTTGATAAGAAGCCTCAAATAGCAGCCCAAAACAGAAAAGGGACAATTCAATTGTGGTAAACATTAGGCAGTGAGGAAAGTTTGAACCACATTTCAACCTATTTTCCAGCAAGCACACAGCAGTTGTAAACTAAACTTACTATCACTTTTCTTCAGTCTAGGTTATACTTCCAGGGTTTTTAAAAATTATTTTTGTTTTGTTTTATATTTGTCTAGTTATTTTTGGTTGAAAGCTGGACATTGTAAATAATAACTTGCATCAACTTTTTATTCTATCTTGTGATTTTTTTATTTATTCTTTTTTTGTTGTTTTGCTAAGTAATGAACTTGTCTAGACTTAAACTATAAATATTTTTCTCTATGTTATGAAGTTTCCACTATTTCTGCTTTATTCTTATGAATTTTTATGGCTAAATTTTTAAATCCTATGCCTGTGTAATTTGGTGCACAGCTAGAGATTTAAAATATTTTACTTATAATTTGGGGCCTTTCCCCATCTTGATAGCTTCTTCATTGCTGGGAGTCTCAACTTTTCAGCTACTTTGCTGGTCTCTGACTATCTTCTGAATTGTTAAGTCTGAGACATAAGCATTTTCCTTTTCAAGCTGTGTAAGCTTGTAATATACACTGTTTAAAAGCAGGATATTCACAGGTTTATCCCATGCAGATATCTTACCATGAGAAGTTGTTCTCTTGTTTAAAAAAATAAATTTAATCACTGGATATCTTGGGATCTCCTTTGTACTCATAATTTAGCTTCCATTCTTGGATTTAGGCAGAGTTTACATTCAGACTATTGTCTTCATTCTGATGCATCTCTCACATCAGTAAACCTGAACTTTGGCCATTATTTTTTACAATTACAACCATAAAAGCCTCACAATTTTTTCCTCTTCTAGTTGCAATTTTTCAAAGGTTGCAAAATCTTCTTGGCCTTTTGGTTGTACTTGGATATTTTCTAGAGCCTTTTGAAAATAGTTAATTTGCTTTTTATAATAGTCCACTGTGGGGAGGTTCATACAACCACTTACCTCCAACTCCATTCTTGACCATACCTGCTATATTCATTTTCTGAACATTTAATAAATTTATGGTCAGCCTACTCACCAGTTTAGAAGAGTTCATTATTATTTTGCATATATATCAATTTTGTCATGTAATACACTCCCAAACTCAAAGCTAATACATCTTTCTTTAAATTTATTACACTAAGGAAAGTGTATGGCTTATAATAGCTTTGTTTCCCATTACATATTTACTGAAAGACTAATTTAAGATATGCATCTTAAATTTGATTTATATATATATGCACAAATCATACATATATAAATCATATATATATATATATATATATATATATATATATATATATATGTGTGTGTGTGTGTGTGTTCCATTACAAGCTCCTTTCAATCCCCTTTGGATCTATAAAAAATAAAGTAAGTTACATCATTGTCCTATAATTAATATTAGTTCTGCTTGTGTATTTCATTATTTTTACTTTACATTATATGATGTCAAACTTTGTAGAAAAGACCATAATTTGATTCTCAAAGGTTTGAATTGCTATTCATCTTAAGAAACCTCAATTATTCCATGAGATGCTCACTTTCATTTATAGCAACTCACAGAGTTAGAAAGCAATTAATGTCAAATTTAATTAGACTCTAGAACTTTCCCCAAGCAATTACTCAGAGACTGCAATGAAAGACTGCTTTGAGTGAGACTCCTGAATGAGGCAAGAAGACAAAGACAAGATGGCAACTAATGGAACTATCACACAATGAAGCAGTTAAGCATTAGAAGCAGTAAGGACGTAAAAAGATTACAAACTCAGAAAATAAAAACCCAGAGAATAGAGGCAACTCTAAAGAAAGAAACAACAACAACAATGAAAAGAAGATTCCAAATTGTCAAAAAATTGGAAATGATGCATTACAAAGCCCTTACCAAAGTGTTTGGCATAAATTAAGGACAAAGTGTGTTTTTGTTATCTCTCATGCTAATTATGATGTCAGTGTTAGCAGAATTTGAAGAATCACAAGATGGAAAATCAAAGTAAACTGTACCACAAAGAAGAGTTTGAGAAATTGAGGAACTAGTTGAAAAGATAGGAGGGGCAATTATATGGAACCATAGTAAGAAGAATATCATGAAAACAGCAGTTTGATATTGGAAGTTTCAGATGTTTTTACCCTGGTGAGAATATTTCCTCAGCAAGACTAAGACTGGGTTGGTGGTCCATAAGTGATGAGAAATGAACTGAAAATTGAACATCAGACACTAAGAAATAAATATTCTCTGGATTTTCTAACTTAACTGTCTTGTCTCCTGTCACCTGAATCTGCTAATGGTTTTCTTCTATAGATTTAGGTTTATAACATTATCACTGTCATTCATGAAAAAGATTATAAGTAAGAGTAATCTGAAATTAGTCAGCAGTAGGGGCCAGAATTATACTGTGCTCCTGGCTCGTTCTGGTGTTCAATATGACAGTGAAGCTTTACCCAAGTTTTGGGGATAGAGCATGGAATTTCAGCTTTCACCAAGTCTGACTCTAATATCTTCTTTAGTTCATTAGTTTGACTAGACCCTATTTGAGCCACACATACCCTTTAAAACTACACTTTGAGATGTGTTATTCAGTCCTACTCAGCCACACTTATGACACGTAGCTACTGAACTGATAGTGATGTGCTTGTTACTGAAATGTTCAGGCTATATTTAGAGTTTCAAGTTCTTATTTTGTGCTTAAGTTTTGTATTTAGCGTAAAAGGAACCAAACTTTCCCTTTTTCTTAACATTAGCCAACATAACATGATTTGGCTCTTACATTGTTGAGGTGGTCCTGGAATCTAGTAACTTTATTTCCATTGCACAGGAAAATGTTGGGGCATAATTAAGGGAACAAAGCTGACATAGAGAAGATTTAGATTGAAAATCTTACAGTGTACAAAATGTCACTTTGTCTAAGTTACTTTATTAATTTTCTAAAGCACATGTAATGAAATACCAGAAACTAGGTGGTGAAAAATACATCCCATCCCTGGACATTTATTGTTTCATTGCTTTAGAAAACAATCTCAAGCTATTGGTAGTGTCAGGCTCTCTGGAGTGATGTAAGGGAGACTCTCCGTTCCACATCTTTTGTCAGAGTCTGCTCTCACTGGAAATTCTTGGCATCCCTTACTTCATAGCTCCATAGTTTCAATCTCTTCCTCCATCATCACATGAAATTCTGTCAAGTCTCTTCATGTGACCATATTTTTAAATAAACACCAGGAGTATTGAATTAGGAATCCAACCTACTCTCACGTGACCTAATTTAACTAATAACATCTCCAATAATACTATTTTCAAATAAGGTCACATTTTGAAGTTAGGAACTCAACATATCTTTTTGGGCAGAAATAATTCAATACATAACACATATATTGACCAGTAGGTAGAATCATATAGATTAAATTTTCCCTCAAAATATTGAAGGAGAAAACATCTGAGGATAAATGATAGATAGGTATAGTTAAATTACTCATGCATCTAATATTTTAAAAAGTGAAAATATATGATCTATATAAGATGAAGTTAGCTGCTGACCTATTATGAGTGTTCCTAAATATGAGGGGTTAATGATAATGTTAATCTGAATAAGGTCACATAGGATTTCTAGAAGTTTTTCACTAAATATTTTATATAAATTAATCTTTCTCTATGGCTGCACATTTTAAGAGATTTAACCATTCCTCCATAAGAAATCAAACCAGAACTTTAAAATCAAAATTATAATGATAGCACAAGCCAAAACTTTTTAGTGTTGGCTTAATTCAAGCTTTCATTTATGCTCCTTCAGGAATTATAATTTAAGCAAATCCATTACACAGGCAAATGATATATTCAAGTAGCTTTCATAAATAAATGACTTTTCTTTAATGTGAAACTTGTGATTTATCTTTATATCTTTGAATAGCTCTTTTTCATACTGTCATGTTACAATAGGCCCATCTATGGATGAGTTGCTCATTTTCATAACACTAAGGATCTTGTGACTTTCCTTTTGGTCTCATCTAACAATGTGTGCTTTGGAGATTCTATTGAGGGGTTAACTCCTTTCCACTTTCTTGTTTCCTTTTCAACTTCTGATAACACAAGATTTTATTTATTTATTTTTTGTCACACAGCAGATATTTTTTGGGAGGACGATGTCTGGTCAGATGTTGTGTTGGTTTGCTTCAATTTATTCTACCTAATGAGACATCTTAGGGCAGCAGTCATGTTGACAGTAAAAGTAATAGCTTTACAAAGCAGTAACCTGTAGCCACATATTGTGGTTCTGAAAAATGGAAGCATCGGTTCAGGGCACATCTTTTTATTGAGCAAACCACCATCTATGATGGAAGATATAGGTGAGAAAAGCACATTTCTAATGGAAGAAAACTCCGATAAGGAGGGTCAATTAATCTTTGTCTTTTGAAACTGAGGATAGGAATTAACTTCTATAAATGAGGGTGATGGCAAAGTTCAAATAAAACTTACATTATTAAAGTTCTTTGTGCCTCTCCTTTTTCAGCCCGTGCAAATTACCTTGTGCTGTGTCAAGTCCTAACTTAATATAGTTGCTAAGGCCCAGTTTGTTACCAATGCTAACAAATGTTGAAAACCATAAATTATCTTGGCAGTGGCTATTATCTAAACTTGAACAACTGGGTTGCATTTAGATGAGCTTATCTTAGCTTGTTGTTATCTTTTGGGAGTTTCACCTAATGCTATAGAGTGAGAAAGCTATTTAAAGTGAAACTCAAGTAAATCCTGCCTTGCCTGCTTGCAGGCTTTGAATGTGTAAAGGATTAAGGTATAACAGAGCACATTACCTGCTCTGTAGTTTGATCTAAATTTGTCTTGTGTTGATGTCAAAACTGACCTATGGGAACTGTTGATTCTTTAGATATTGATAAATTCTTAAAATAAACACATTCCAGAACAATCCAATGGGTTCTAGTCCACATTGCTTATAAAAACAAATTAATAGATGGTCTTTTCCTTTGTACATCCTGACAATGATTTTGAGGATCATGATTACAGTTTAAGCATCATCTACATTTAGTACATTGTAAATGGCCACTAGAGTTGGAGGTGGAAGGGAAAAGGTCATAACACTTTCCAAAGTTATATGTCCCAAATCCTGAATTATGGAAGCATTTCTATGCCTGCGGATACAATAGCAACAAAAATAGTGAGGAATATTTTGTAAGATCAAGGGAATGAATTAAATTGATTACATTAAATAGGAAGTTTGATCATGCAGAAACTTCAGTAGAGATTTTCATTTCAACAAAAATATAGCATTAAATGTTTGTTTAAAAGAATTGTATATGTGTATATATGTATATATGTGTATATATAGTGTTATGTAATTCATGTTTGTTACCCCCACAATCTGTTCAATGTGATCAATGACATATACTTGCAGAATGTTTAAATTTGTATTTACTAAATAAAGTTATTATTATAAAATCAATACCATTGACCTGTCAGTTTTCAATTAATTCTGTATTTATACAAGGATTAATAAAAATAAATTTCTCATTTGTATTTTCTTTCATGTTCTATATGATTTTGTTTTACTTGTAAATCCGAAGAATATTCAGAGAATGGAAGAGACAGTTGCAGATATGTATTAAAATGTGGTCAAAATGATGTCTTTCCCTGGTGGATTTCAATTTAGGTTTTTGGTTTTGATTTTATTGGTTAGCAATTGTCAATTTTAAATATACTCTTCTGATTAACAGTGGACAGTTCATCCTGTTAATGATGTTGGCTGTTCTAATAAAACATGTTTCGAGTCGAAACTCACTTTCACTCAACCATCATTGAGATATAGATATCTGTTCTACAGCCTTTAATGAGATGTAGCACATGTAGTTGTGTCATAATTAGTTTTTAGGAGGGCTTACATTTTAGTTTTCTCCAATAAAAATAATATAAACTCTTCCATGATAAAATATCACCTAAAATAAAAGTGAGGCTCACACGTTTTCTCGTTGGTTGCTTGCTTCTTATGCACATCCTAGTAGATACTTCTGTGAAGTGAAGAACTCTGACAACAAATTTGACATGTTTCTTGGGGATATTGGTCTCAAGCTGAAGAAAGATATTTTCAAAGCAAAATCTTGTGATTCATATATTAGCTATTTTGCAGGAATTCATTTCTAGTATATTTTCCCCCTGTGCATCAAAGAGAAAATAGAATTCTATAAAATTATATGTTACTCTGTTTCTGCCTAATTCTAGCCTTGATTCTCAAAAAGACTTTCTCCAAAAAGAAAACAACCTCATTTTATATTATGACCCTGAAAATTTCGTATTGTTCATAGTCAAAGAACATAATTAAAGAACTTTTGCTGAGATCAACAGTCTGCTGGAGACCTTCACATAATTTATTCATTGTTCTCTATTTTGAAAAAAGGAATTGGTAGACTGTACAACATTTCATGTGACTGAAAATATTAATGGTGCTACATTTTTAATTGACTTGGATCAGGACTTGAAGGTCCCCTTCCAACAAATGTGGTGGCTTTCTAACATTGGATATCTCTAGCTTAGAATGTGGAAGCACTAATTAAATAACTAACAATATTTAGAGGCAGGGAATCTCTCGAAAGATTAATTCACTAAGTTTTCATTCAAATAGACTTAAAGAAGTAATATTAGTTTGATCTTTTGTTTATCTTTCAGAAAAGTGAATGATAGTTTAATTTTATATATAAAGTTATAACATAAAAACAATGCCATAAATTTATTTTTCATTCTTTAGTTGATATCTCACTTTATTTGCCAGAACATATTATTTCCAAAAGAATGCTGCCTAGTAGTTTATCCAGTTATGTTAGAGTATATAAATGACAACTTTCATCTCCTCCCTGGAGAGAGTTTTAGATATCATCATCATTAAGAAGTCATCATCATTAAGCAGTTTTTTGCTGACTTTGGCCTAAATACTTATTTTCATTCTGTTAACACAGGGTTCTAATACCTTAAATAAAGTCATTTTCTACTTAAAGTTTGTACCTTTCAACACTGGTGTTCCATTCACTTAATTCCAGCTATTACTTGGCTTCTAGCATCTGTGTAGATTGTATCTTCCCCTTGCTAGAAATAAATACTAATGAAGATGAATTTGCTATTAAAGAACATAGAGCATCCCTTGAGAAGCTGAATAAAGATCTCAGTTTTATTTCCTCTGCTAATTGACTAAGTATGAGATGCTAGACTAAAATGAAAATCAGGACAGATAATTAAAAATGATTTGGAATGTAAGATTTAGACAATTAATATCAAGGAATGAGGAGGAAAAGGGACCTGGTTAGGAGAAATAAACCAAGTCATTGTGATCATTATTTCTTTTAACCCTTTCTTCCTGAAATGTCTTCAACATAAACAAGGACATATGCCTTCTTATAGTGGGTCTTGCTCAAAAAATTAAAAATAAAATAGAATATAATATTTCATAGGACACCAGTTGTTTTCCTAACTTTCATCAAATGAGAAGATGTTTTGATGATGTTAGATATAATTAAAATAAAAGACTAAATTGAAGAACTCGGAGGTTTTAGTGCAAAGGTCATCATGGTCATTACAGGCTAAGGTTCTGATTTATGACTTGAATAAGAAAAAACAAATCTCAGAGACATAGTAAATGTTAATCTGTGTTTACTACCAAAAGAATAATAATAATCTGAACCATCATGGAGAAGTTAGGCTGAAAGAAATGTTGTCTTCAGATTAACTGGCAAAGAATAACTGAAAAAAATATATAGTTTACTACAAGATAGAAGATAGATTGATAGATATATAGATGATGGCTAGGTCATTGGAGAACAGGAGTATAGCTTTGGAGAAGAATATCTCTGACTAAAGGAAAAGGCTAGGCTGATAAAGGTAGAGCTCCCAACCAAACAAAGGAAAGCAGGTGTTTAAGTAAGTCTTTTGTCAGTTCAGAGTTTGTTGATAAAGTGGAGTTTAGAGCCGACCAATGCTATGCTTTGGTCCATTGGTTGATGTAGGAGAGTAGAATCACTACTAGTAGATTCTGACTAGTTTTCTGAAATGCAGTCCTTTTTATTCTTCCTGGTGATGCTGATTGCTTTCTATACCATACTTTCCAGGCTCAGGTTCACAACGACAGCATATCTTCATAAGCATGCTCAAGCGTTCATAATTATTAATTATTTTTAACTAAAAGTGTGGTCCCAGGGTCATGTCTTGCTCATTTCTTTCATGTACTTTATTTTTTAAAAGAAATTGCCTTAATAGTTACATTAAACACCTAGAGGGATTTTGTCTTCACCCACCCTCTACTTTCAGTCTCCGACATGGCTCATCTAGAAACTATGAGGTGTATGCGTAGTGAATAGAATTTTCTTTTTTTTTCTTTTTTCTTCTTTTTTCTTTTTACAGACTTCATTTTGATTCACTGTACACATATGGGGTACAAATTTTCATTTCTATGGTTGTGCATGATATACATTCATATCATTCTTGTTAATCACACATGTACATAAGGTAATGATATCTGTCTCATTGCACCATTTTTCAGATGTGAATAGAATTTTCACTTGGTTAAATCTGGAAGACCATCAGACTGTCAGTCAACCTTTTCCCAAGTATACTCCAACAAACACCTTTGTCCTAAATACAGTATTCAGAGTTTTTAATTTATTTTTTCAATAGGACTAGCCATGGCAAATTAACTACTACCTCAAATAATGGTAGAAAAGTTTTCAAACTATCTCCCCCTGATGACCACTTGTTGCAATGTCTACCTGTGCCATGTTTAGTGACTTGACCTGCAGGATGTAGCAAGTTATCATACAATAATACCAAGACGGCAACAAGGTGAGACTATTCCTAGTGTTGGTAATAAAGAGGTACATTGCTGATAAAGATTTTAAACAATAAGAAAACTAATTTAAAAAATCTGCTTTTTTTTTTTTTTTTTTTAAATCACTCTCATGCTGCAGCAACTTAAAACAGTAATAAAATGTTCTTCCTTCTCTGGTCTAACCATTTTCACAGCTGATCAAGCCCCTTTTCTACCCTTTGATATGCCAGGGGATCATGCCCCCAGGTGGCACATAATGGAGCATAAGAATTATGGTACAAGTGAACAAGAAATTTGTGCAGGACATTAAGGCTAAGGACAAGTGTAGGGGATTGTTAAAGTTTAGATATAAGGTATCCCCAAAAGGCCAGATGTGCAACAATGCAAGAAAGTTTAGAGGTGAAATAATTGATTTGTGAGAGTTTTAACCTCGATTTAGTGCATTAAACTACTGATAGGGATTAACTAGGTAGCAACTGCAGGTAGACAGGATGTGCCTGGAGAAGGTGAATAATTGGAGACTTGCCTTTGGTGTACATATTTTGTCCCTGGAAAATGGAGCAGTCTCTCTCTCTCTCTCTCTCTCTCTCTCTCTCTCTCTCTCTCTCTCTCTCTCTACCTCTGCTTCCTGATGGCCATGTCCTGAGTTGTTTTATTCCTCTACACTCTTTTGCCATGATGTAATATCTAACCTCCCACCCAGAGCAACAGAGCTGGCTGTCTGTGGATTGAAAGCTCTGAAACCATGAGCCCCAAATGAATTTTTCTAGATGTGTATATATTGTGCTGTGAATCTAAAAACATTCATTTTTAAAACTGTTTTCTGCATCAGTGAGCTAAGAACACAAGTGCATGTTTAATTTTAAAACAACACTCTGCGTGTTCAATTTTTAAGGAAGTTGATTTCATCTATAACAGGAAACTCAGTGATATCATTGACTGTGAAAAATCAGAAAAAACAAATCTGATTTTTTTAGCTAAGGAAGTATCAGCATTTACCTCCAAAGTTGTTTGTTAATTTAGGCAGATTCACTCTTCTCCAAAATATTATACGATGTAGTTGAGAAGTGCAATACAATATCATTCCATGTCACTAGACATTTGTAGGTAAACCATGATTCCTTTTCTAAATTATTCTCAAGTCTTAGTTTTGCTGTCCACATATAAAATATGAAACATTGACTGTGAAATGTTTTGACTTCATTTAAAAGAAAGAAATTGACAAATAGATACCAGTTTTTATATTGGTTACATCAGATTATCTGAAGAGAAAATATATTATTTGTAAGAGTAGTTTGATATGTTTTGTTTTATATTCATGAAATTAAAGTAAAAGTTTAGAAAATTCTTTCTCTCAAAGAAGCATCACATCAGCAATTAATTATGTGGAAAGCTACTATGGTAAGTTGTAAAGTTTGACAATAAAGATGAAATTATTTACTGTATTAACACTAAAATTGATGGGACAAAGATTTATGATTTTAAGAAGTCTTTAATTAAGGAACTAATAATTTGAAATGATTTGGAATAAGTTGCAGTTAAAACATAATTTATAATCATATCAAAAATCTTATAAAATTAAAATATAAGCTACAGCTGTATTTATGTACTGAGAGTTACTAAAATACAAATTTTTGTTACGAAGCTGATGTTGAATGTTAGAAAGTACATCAGCATGGCAGTCCATGCTTTCTCTGTTGTTCATCATTAATTGATCTCTAGAAATATTAGAGTCCTTCAAAATATATATTTAGAATCAGACTAAGTATCCTAAAATGGTATTGAATTTTTGACAGCAAGTCTTTAAATTATAGTTCCGTAATGTTCAATATCTATTTGAAGTATTTAGTCACCTATTCTTCAAGTAGAGCACTAAAAATGGCATTTTTTTAAACTTTCAGCAAAGTGATTACAGAAAACAATGCTTACAGTTGGAAGACATTGGAATGTGTCACTACAGAGACAAGGGACAAACTGAATAAAAGATTTTAGAGGAATATAAAAATTTATTTTTGAAATTTTATATTTATACTTTGGAGTATCTCACTGGGTGGGAAGATTTTATTTCTAGTGGGACACTAATTCATTTAAAAATAATTGAAAATGACCCTTTGAAAAGGTATTTCAGTCAGGAAAGGAGATTGAAATATTACCATGTTGTAGAATTTATATTTTACATTTTTCTCTTACTTTGTGGATATCTATTAGAGGTCCCACATATACATACCTCATGTATTTGTGCAAGTACATGCTCATATATACATATGTAATTTAGTACTTTCACATTAGCATAAATACATATATATTTATATTTATATTTGTGCATTTGCACAGATTTTGGGCACTCTATGTAAAGTTATATGTCTTCGAAAATAAGAAAAGTTTTATTCCTGCTTCTTGCTCTCTTGATAAGTTCTAGCATAAAACCAAAGTGTCAGAACTCTTAAGAGATTCTTAAATCTTTAAAGAGACTCTTTAGTCTTTGTACATATCTTAAATTTCTGCAAAGGTGAAATTTCCCAAATTTTCCAAACTCATCATTCCATATGAAGGCCTAACTGCATATTCTACTACTTAATTCAGGATCATACAGTAATTTTCAGGAATATTTCTTACGTCTTAATTCTAAACTCTACTTAAAACTATGTTTGCACATCCTTATTATTAAGCATATTTTGTGAAAATTCTTTTAGCTTCAACATACCCAGTCCTTCCATCAACCTGAAAGCTGGTGAATTCTGAGAGTGTGAAGACCAAAATCACTAGTTAATGCAAAATTCTAATGCAGTATTTTTCCTCTTACAAAATTCTAATGTAGTGTTTTTTTGTGGCACATGCTTATGACATTCCCATTATCTTGCCTATTGGCATATGGTGATGTGTAAATATTTCAGCCTCTTATCATAATTGTCAGTTTTAGATTTAATAGATCTGTCCATGCACTAATACTGGGAAAACAAGGAAATTTCCAAGTGAGTTTCATCTCTTTTAAACAAATTACTTTCATGATAAAAACAAAGGGTGATTTTAATCTCATCAAGAAAATTAGTAAACAAGCAAATTATTAAACAAGATGCACTTGTTTGTTAAAACCCATAATGAAGTTCATTTTTAAAATTTGAAGCTACTTTGTGAAATAATGAAATGACAACTAATATATCAGTGACATAATAAATCAAATACATTAATAAAAGGAAAACCACTTCATGAAAAAATGTTTAAATAATTTTGTCATCCTATTGAAAAAGTTATAATTTCAAACATGCACTTAATAGAGTTTAAAGTTTCTAATTTGTAATTTATATAACACCCATTCAAACTATTAAGAGCAAAACTAAGTAAAATCAAATAAGTCTTGTAAATTCATGTTCAGAAAAGCAGATAAATCTTAAACAACTATCAGAAACATTTAAAGAATATCTACCATGTACCATGTCTTGGGATAAACACTGAGAATATAAGGATATATAAGAAATATCCCATTTTGTAAGAGCAGTCTAGTAAAAAAATAAATACATAAACAAAAACACATGAAAAACACAAAAAAGAGTAGGCATAAAATGATATTTTATAAAACAATCTTCTTATATAAAAATCTCTTCTTTTCATTTAAGACCTGGGTACTCTGTGCAGACTACCATCTTTGCATCATTTCAAAATGAAGGCAGTAGGTGGGAATAAACTGGAAAGGATAATGTGAGTGACATTTCAACATATATTCCATAGAGAAGCCATTCAGTTGGGCATTATACATTGAATAATTTCATTTATTCGATTTCCACAACTCTTTCTTTTTTTTTTTTTTTGGTCCCAGGG
>JAJEJO010000409.1:1849264-1883199 GCA_020662805.1 Glaucomys volans
CTCCCAAATGAAATTTGAGAATCTATTGATCATTATTCCTTCAAATGTTGTTTTTCCACATTTTTTTCTCTCTATTCCTTCTGACATTCAAATTTACAAAAATTTTAGGCAAATTTCCTATTGTCCCTCATGTCTCAAAATATTTGGTCATTAAAAAATCCCTTTGTCTCCTTCCTTTATTTTTTTGCTTTTTATCTGACAATTTTCATCAGTTGCCATAAATCTATCTTTAAGTTCTACAGGCTTTTTCTGTTATCTTCATTCTATTTTTTAAGCTCATCCTATGAGACTTTAAAAAATTATTTACATTTTAGTGCAAAATTTTTTAAAAATTTCTATTTCTGGTTAGTTTCAATATATTTTCATTGGTTTTGAACATATTTTTCTTTCCTTCATAATATACAAATGTTAGTTATTTTAGTCAGCTTTTTCACTGCTGTGACTAATAGATATGAGCAGCACAATTATAAAGGAGAAAAGGTTTATTTGAGGGCTCAGGTTTCAGAGGTCTCAGTCCATGGAGAGCTGGCTTCATTTCTTGGGGATCAAGGTGAATCAGAACATCATGGCAGAAGAGTGTGGCAGAGGCAAGTGGCTCACATGATGATCAGAAGGTAGAGGGAGAGACTCCATTATCCAGATACAAAATATACGCCCCAAAGCCATGCCCCTAATGACCCACCTCCTCCAGACAACCTACCAGCCTTCAATTACCATTCAGTTAATCCCATCAGAGGATTAATTCACCCAATCATTTCACCTCTGAGCCTTCTTGCATTGTCTCACACATGAGCTTTTGGGGGACCTCACATCCAGACCATACACTAGTAGACACACTTCTGCCAACTTCAATATTTGAGCCATTTCAGAGTTTACTTTCTTTTCTCCCCATATATGCCATGTTTTCCTGATTTTTCTTAAAAAATAAATTGTGTCCTGGGTGTTTTGAATACTTTATGTAGGAACTCTAGATTCTGACACTGTCTTCTGAAAGGTATTAATATTCTGTTTAATGGTCACCTACCTTGGCTGGATGGCAAATATTTTTCTTATGAAGCAGATTATATCTTAAGTCATTTCCTATATGTTTAATTGAGTTACTTGGAGGTGGACCTAAGCATGCAGATTTCAGTAATTAGTCAAGTAATAGATTTTATATGTAGAAATCTTCCCCTTCACCAGTTCTCTTTTCCTCAAAACTATACTCACTTATTCTTAAGGTTGAACAATCTGAAGTTTTCTATCATTTTCAGTTACCACCTATAGTATTGACAGCAAACATGACCTAAGACCAAAAGTTATGAAATGAGAAAGTCATCTCATTCCACGTCCTTTGTATTAGTTTTCTATCACTGTCAACCATATCCCCATAAATGTAGTGACTTAAGCAAAAGACATTTATTATGTTACAGAGGGGTCACCTCTTTGCACTCTTTAGCTAGGTCTTTTGCTCAGGGTCTTTCAAACCTGCAAATGGTTAGCCAGTAACTATTTTCTACTAGAGTTTGGGAGCTCTCTTCCAATATCATTTGGGTTAGTGGCCAAATTCCGTTCCTAGTAGTTTAGGATGGAATGACTAAGTTCCTTGAAGTTGTCATTATCCATAGCAGTTAACAACATGGCTTCTTACTTCTTCACGACTGCAGGAAAACATCTCACTCTCATCCCAGAAAGGATCCAGTTCTCTTTTAAGTGATTTCACTTGAGGAAGCGTAAGTAAAATCTCCTTTGATTTACCCAAAATCAACAGATTAGGAGCCTCATTGCAAAATTCTTTCATGTTTGCTATATAACATAATCTAATCTTAGGAGTAGCATCTGGTAATATTCACGGTTTGCACCTTGACTCAGGGAGAGGGGTACACATACACAAGAGGAGGGAAATCTAAGAATTTTGTCTCACATGTTCATTTTATAGGTATCAAACCCCCTACAGGATGTGCCTTCTTATGTTTAATTTTGAGGAGTTCAGATAGGTTTGTTTTTTTTTTTCCTGGGTTTTTTTTTTTTTTTTCATTCTCTTTTGTTTCCATTGGTCTACAGTTAGTATTTTATTAAATTGAAAAGAAAAAAAAAATCTACCATGAGCTTACTTGGCAATTTAAGGGGCAGGATTTTCTTTCATATGTATACCCCAAGGGAATCACTATTTTTAATGTATTTAATATGCCATACTCAATTATAATCATTATTCTTCTTATCCTCATATCAACACAAGTTAAATCAGTATAAAATTCAAAGTGATACTTGAGGGTTATCTGTGTGTGTCAGAGCGGGGAGTATAAAAACAACATCTTTAGTTTTGTAATATTTTCTTGCATTCTTGGACAACACAATGGCCCAGTCTCGTCTTATTCATTTGTTGCCCTAAACCTAGACAGTCTTGTTTCCACAAAGAAATGGTGCATTTTAGAGTTGATGATATTCAGAAATTCATTACTGAATGTCACTGCTTCTAGGTCCATGCAATTAGGCTTTCACAAATTTGTGTTGATATTTTAAATAAAAAATTAATATTAATTTTTCATTATTCTTGAAATTTTGAATGTTTATACTTCGTTCTTATAATGAAACATGTTATTTCAAACAGTCTCAATATATATTTTACTTATTCCTTTCATTCTTCAATAAGTTGTTTCATATAATGTGACTATACATAAATCCTTCTTAGTGAAATTTAAGATTTTTTTGAGGTGGTCTTGTCAATAACCCAAAAAAACAAGTAAACAAAAAACACAGAGAGTATTCAGAATATTAAATTTCAGTGCTACTTGTGATAATTCTTTTATTTGTGCGGACATTATAGTGGTTTTATATATGTGTTTAGGTTTTTCCTTTAGTCATTATTTTTTTGTGGTTTTAATTTCTTGTTTATTTCTTAATTGATTTAGTTTTTAAATATTTAACATGTTTCATCAAAGTTAGCAAATGCATGAAAAATTATTGTCAGAAAGAACTTTATTCCTAATCCCTCGACTTTTTGGGCACTGCTTTTATAACTCAATATATTTAATAGCATTACTAGAAAATTAATGCATATATTTTATTTATTATTATTATTATTATTATTATTATTATTATTATTATTATCTGGTACAGGGGATTGACCCAGGGGCCCTTAACCACTGAGAAACATCCCACCCCTTTTTATTTTTTATTTTGATATAGGATCTCACTAAGTTGCTTATGATCTTGCTAAATTGCTCAGCCTGGCTTTTAAACTTGCAATCCTCCTGCCTCTGCCTCCAAATTCAGGAAATGAATGAATTTAGTGCATTGGGTTCTTCTTAATGATTTTAGTGACTAGTAGGGCATTGTGCAAATGTATCATAATTTCCTCACCCAATGACTTCTTGATGAACATTTAGGTTGTCCTTAATATTTTAATAATCTTAATCTTTACTGTTTTCATATTCTGTTTTAATAATTAGCTGATTTACTTGTCTAATCATGTTGGTGGATTTGAATTTCAGGAGAGGTCCATATAAACAACATTATTGGATTGCAGGTAAATGATGAGCATCATTAGATGTTACTGAGTTACTTTATCCACATGGGTTTTGAAATTTCCATCAGAATTTACTGTGTTACTTTATCCACATGGGTTTTGAAATTCCATCAGATGTGTTCAGAAATACCTATTTTTACACAACTGTTCAGCAAAGTATATTGTCAGACAATTTGTATTTTTGTTAACCTAACAGGTGAAAAATAGTTTCTCATTTAATTTAATTAACATTTTTCTTGTATATATCTGTGTTCATATATTTTTCATACATGATGGTTACTTTTATTTTTCTACAAAATCTATCTTAATTATTTTGACCTATTTTTATAATTTTTATCTAAATTTTATTAACTTTCATATTGTGTCTTTGGGTTTTTTCTATAATATGAGTAACATTCTCATTTACTTTGCCATTTTTAATTTCTTATTTTTATTTCCATGTGGAATATTTGTTTAAAATTGTATATCTGAAACAAAACCATTGTTATAATATTATGTGATCTTTCATAAAAAATGATGCATTCATTTTATGAATTTGAGTTGCAATTGCTACAACACCCACAGAGTATAGAAAGAATATCATTGTTTTGATCTTGACACATTTACTAATTTGATTTTAACAGTTTGAACTCTATGCTTTGCTGTTCAAAAAGAATCATCTATCTCTGAAACATTAATTTATTATAAAAGAAGTTTAAATTAACTAAAATTATCCATTAGTAAAGTGTTATCTTTGTAATTAATTTGTAAAGGAATATATAAGTACAGATCTGAAAATACTGAGATATTTTATATAGAGAGAGGAAGTTTAAGAGCAATTGTTCTAAGAGAGTCACATCAGATGGTAGAACTCGATTGACACTCTTTCCTCTACACTTTAGCCTTGATGATATAATCATGATTTTGTTTGAAGCAAGTATGAGTTGAGATAAAAGCTTAGTTAAGTGCTGTTTGGATCTTAAACAGCTATCTTTAATTATTAACTATATTTTAAAATGATAACTGTAACTATGCATCAGGAGTTCACAGCAAAACATTAGAAGTAAACTTTATACACTAAGTAACCAAAAAGTAACAGGACAGTATAGCCATCATACCAGCCTCTACTACCCCATCTCTAGATTATTAAGTGTAAAAAACATATATATAGTTTTATCTGTCAATCAGCTGTTTTGTTAAAGTACTTAGTTCTAAGAGGCAAACATATGCTGCTAGTTGACATTAATAATTCATACGAAACACTTTAAATATTGCAAATGAAGAACTTTAAGATTTTTAAAATTGGTCAAAATTTATCAAAAGTATAAAAACAAATAAATTACAATGGATCAGAAATCAGTTTTTATGGATGCCCTCCTCAAGAGCAGGAATATTAACTAGACTTTAGCAACACTTGAGTTTCATGGTAAAAAGAAATGTTAAAGACTATCTAGTTCCATTTCTCTCTTTTGAGTTGATATTAAGGGTAGATGCTGATAGTACAAGTTGATTTTTGTTTGACTCATTTCCTTTTACTGTTTGTAAGAACTCACTCTGAAGTTTTCCTTTTGTTAAGATGGTTACTTTCTACAAATTTTGTGAGCCTTAAGACATAATCTGAATTCACTGACCAAAATATTTACTTGTATGAATCAAAATCATTTCTTGATCCCTTATAATCTTAAAAAAAAAACAGTTTTCCCCTACTTTTGAATGTCTAAGTATCTTCTTTAAAAACCCTTATTTCCTATTTCTCTCATTCTTCCATACTAATCTTTACCACGTGTTCTCAATATCAGTTTATAAAACCACATATCACGTGGTTTTATAAACTAATCATGTCTTTATGCAATAGTGATAAATATAAATCATATAATAACCCAAAATACTAAATGACTTAATCTTGTTTGCTTACTACAAGGCAATTCTTATTTACAACTCAATATTCATGTGTGTTCTAAAGTATTTTGCAAAATAATTTATTTTTCCTATATATTTTAATGTGAACATTAATTGATACTTATTTTTATACCATACCTTCAACTTCTAATTCTAATTTGAATTGACAATTATTATTATTATTTTAAAGATCAGACGGTCCCAATCTGAACAATTATTTGCCTTTTTGTCTTTTTTAGTATTATTCCTTCTGACCTTAATTATTTGTGAAAATATCTAACAATTCCAAGGATAAGTAAATATTTTCAGTCTAAGACATTAAATCAGATATTTTAACAGGTATTTTGGTTCTTTATAGTTCAAGAAATTTGCCAGTTACACATATACCTATAAACATACATGTGCTCCCTCATATATGTGTGTGTGTGTATGTGTGTGTGTGTGTGTGTGTGTGTGTATGTCTGTGTGTTTATAGATGTATAAATATATATCAATTTGTTATATTATACATTCATATCTATTATCTTCTGAATTTTGGTCTAGAATTATAAACCTAAATATTTATCGTTCCACTAATGAAAATATTTATTTGAAAATTATGATTATTTTCCAAACAATCAATTTTTGTCACACAATGTGAATTTTTATTGATTTCCCAAGTGAAAGGCTCAAGCCAATGTTCTAAAATGACACCAGGAGAGAAAAGGCTTTCTTTCATAAAGAAATCCAATATTAAACTTAGAGAATAACTTCTTCAGATTTTTAAAAAATTTCTTCCATGTTAAGTACCCTCCTTAAGTTTATTTTACCAAACAAGACTTTAGTCAGACTTTCTTAAAATAAGTTTAAACATGAAAAAAAATGCAAGTTAAAACCACCCTACCCACAATAGCACATAGTATGATTATCTTGAGACAATAGCAATCAATTTATTTGAAAAGTGGGAATTATTCTGCAAACAGTAAAAGTTAGTGTATTTTAGTTTCTTGTAGTTTGAGCCTAAATATTTCCCCTGGCCAGAATTTATAATGTTGTTTCTTCTGCACACTAATAATTAATTCAATTTTCTCTCCACACAATTGCACAAGTCCCAGAGTCTCAAAGCCAAGTTTACTTGCCAGGAAGTATATTTAACACATAAACTTTAAAACAGAATTACTAATAGCTTTAAAAAATCTAATTTTTAACAAGAGCAATCAATACTGAGTTTCTTCAGCTTTTGAAGTTATTTTTTCCATGTCACCACTTTTAGAATGTCTTCCTGGATGGAATCCACCAATGAAATTCTCTCAATTTTTCTCTCTACTAACCCCTACCCAACACACTTTTCTAAAACTTTAATCTTGTATCAAATATTATTTATTGTGAGGATTTTCTCCTATTGAAAGTTTATAGAACTTTCTTCTATTGTTACCAAAGAACAGAACCTTTTGTAAAAACATGGTTTTCTTCCTGTCCTCTTGAGCCTTCCTTCAATTCAGCTTTCATTGTCAAAGGAATAGTAACTCTGAACCTCTGAAATAAAGTAAGAAATAATGCCTGCTATGGTCTGCACATGTTTTAGTGTCTTCCCCAAAGGTTCATGTGCTAGAAAGTTGGTGGGGCCCGCATGTGGCAGTGTTCAGTGGTGGAACCTTCAAGAGGTGAGGCCCTGGTAGGTTATTAGGCTATAAGAATGCTCCACTAGGGAGGGATTGATGCAGATCTTGTAGATCTAGATTAATTTTCAAGAGCAAGGGTTTTTATAAGGGAGTTTGGAATTATTCTTCCACATGCACTACTCACCACTGTGCACACATTGCCACTTGCTCTCAGCTATTCACCAGAAAGCCCTCACCAGAGCTGAGCAGTTATGAGCACCATGCTGTTAAATTGCCAGAACCATGAGCTAAATGAACCTATTTTTAAAATAAACTATTTACACTGAGGTGTTTTGTTAAAAAACACAAAATAGACTAACAAAATGCCCCTCAGGTTTATAAATCACTTCTGTGGTGTAATCAATGATATTCTCTTTCCACCTGTTTTTCCATGACATACTAAGAGATAGCAATATGTCCATGCCTTGTTTTCCTATTTATCTCAGACTCAGAAAGAGAGTCTCCTTCAAGGGCATACTTCCAATGATCGAACTTTCTTCCACTAGGTCCCACCTCCTATCACTTTCCAATGGTGCTCAAAATGCTAAGCTTTCAACACATACGATTTTGGAGGTATCTCAGATCCAAATTATAGTAATCAGTCTTCTTTCCAAAATGTAGTATATATTTTCCATTTATTATTATTTTCTTTACGTCTTCTTTTGACAGACATTTAGAGTTCTTGTTTCTATTGTTTTTTATGTTTTGTTTTACTGAAGTTTACTTTTATCAACTTTACATTGAAGTGCATAATAGAATTTATCATAGTAAATGGATTCTCTTTTCTTCCAGTTTTACATGTTTATTGCCATTATACAGAAATATGTTGAAAGTCGACTCATTTCATATATTTTCTGATGTCTTTTTGCTGTGTATTCATATCAATATATGTGTGTGTTTGGGGGTCACTGGAAAAAGCTTTATTTTCATTTGGTACAAGGCATGGGAGGGGCTCCAGGTGGATAGAAATCTGCCTGCCTAGGGGCTGTAGGCAGAGATTCAGACCAAAGCCCTGAGGCCAGGGGTGAGAGGTGTCCCATCAAAGGACACTGGGCACCAGGTCCTCTAGAGGAAGTGAAAGGCATTTAGAAGATAGGTGACTACCTGACTATCAGAGCCTCCAGGCTGGTCTGGTTGAATATCTCTTCATATGATTTACAATTATGCATAACCAGGAGGTCCTGGTGCCCAGTGGCCTTTGATGGGGCTCCTCTGCATCCCCTGCATCAGGGCTTTGATCACAAAAGTGGTGGTGTCGGTGAGGGTAGAAACCAAGACATGGAGATCCAAAGGATCTCCAGGAATCTGGGAAGTCATGATTGGTTGACAATTAGGAGCTAACCATAAAAGAATGGAGATTTCTGGACCTGTAAGCAAGAGGTGGGCCAGAAGCTGGGCCTGGAAGATAAGAATGAAGAAAATATTGGAGGATGGTTGGAAACTGAAAGGAAGGTAGTTTCCAGGTCTGTTCCCTCCAAACACTGTTGAAGCAAGTGACAAAGCCATGGGACCTCTGGGCACACTGCTCCCTGTACATTCTTATATTTATAGACAAATGATTTTCTACCATGATGCCAAGTGAAGTAAATGGGGAAACAATAATCTTTAGCTGACTAAATGTAATTTTTCCATCAATATTTTTGAAGTTTTATGATATATATCTTATTTTCTCTGGTGGTGTGTTCGTATGTTCATATAGAATTTTTTGTTTATTTTTTTCTCTAACAAATAAACTCTTGAAGGGCTAGGGTAAGAATATTTTATTATTATTATCATTCCAATAACTGGTTACTGAGAGTGGATTTTCAATATGAAGTATGTGCCTTTTTTTACTCTATAAATTTAAATTATTTTTCATCATTTTCTTTATTTCATTTGTTTAGTCCCCTGGCTAGTTAATAGAAGTTGTACCACCTGTATTTTGTGTATCTTACCTTTCATTCTGTACTTTTACTTTCTTATCACATTATGAAGCACTCAAAGAATTGATATCTCAATTCACTAATTTGGTATCTATTTCATCTATTTAATTTACTTAAGGGATTTTATGTCAAACATTTTGTGTTTATATGGACACTGAAAGATCCAATTTCATTCTCTTTCCTCTTTTTTCTTTTCCTTCTATCCTTCCTTTCTTTCTTTCTTTCTTTCTTTCTTTCTTTCTTTCTTTCTTTCTTTCTTCCTTTCTTTCTTTCTTCTTCCTTTCCTTCTTTCATAACCTGTTCTTTTTTCTTGTATGTGACATCAATCAGGATTCTCCAGAGAATCCTGAATATATGTATATATGAATATGTATATGTATATAGAATAGAATATATGTATATATGCACAGAGAATATAGAATATTATATTGAAAAAATAGAGAAAAGGATAACGATCATAAAGACTTGGCTTACGTGAATATGTTAGCTGATGATTTCAATATCTGCAGTGTGAACCCAGGATGATCTACACTGCGTGATTGATACCCAGATGATCAATAGTACATTTCCAGTTTGAAGGTTTTCTGCAGGAGAATTTCTTTCTGCTCAGGGGAGGTTAGAGTTTTTTTCCTATTTAGTGATTCAACTGAATTGATGAGGCTCACACATACAGAGCAAGCTACCTATTCAGACTTCACAAATGTGTTAGTTTTTTATTGCTGGGAAAAAGTGCTTGAGACAAGCAGAACATCATGTTGGAAAGTTGGAGGAAACCAGCTCACCTCATGGCAGTCAGAAAGCAAAGTCAGAAACCAGGTGTGATGGCACACACCTGCAATCCCAGTGGCTCGGACGGCTGAGGCAGGAGGATCACTAGTTCAGAGCCAGCCCCAGCAACTTAGCAAGGCCGTAAGCAACTCAGTGAGACCGTGTCTCTAAATAAATTATAAAAAAGGGCTGAGGATGTGGCTCAGTGATTAAGTGTCCCTGAGTTCAATTCCCAGCACAAAAAGAAAAAAAGAAAAGAAAAGAAAAGAAAAGAAAAGAAAAGAAAAGGAAAGGAAAGGAAAGGAAAGGAAAAAAGAGAAAAGAAAAGAGAGACAGAGAGAAATAAAAAAGCCAGGGATAAGATATACCCTCCCAGGGCACATCCCTTACTTCTTCCAACTAGGTCCTACTTCCTGCAGTTTCTACCATCTTTCAATAACCCATTAAATATGAATCCCTGAATGCATTAATACATTGATAACATCAGATCCCACATGATTCAATCACTTCCCAAAAGTCCTACCTCTCTACATTGCTGTAGTGAAGAAAAAGTCTTCAACACATGAGACTTTAGTGTCATTGCATTCCCAAAACATAAAAAGTGATTTAAATGTTAATCACATTGGAAGTACCTTCTAGGATGACACATAAAATTAACCATTATAGATGCAATAACTGCTTTTATGTATCTCCTGATCTACCCAGTTTGTTCTTTAGAGTTGTTGCTTTGAATATGCATCATACTTGGAACCACACATTTTGTAGCATAATTTCCTAAACATATTTCTATTGTGATTCTTCTTTTGATCTACTTCAATATTCTTTCAATCTTCAAGGAATTTCATGATATTGCTGAAGATTTGTAGACATAAATTCTTAGTACCCATTAGTGTTATGAATTTATTTTAAAAACTCCTTTTCTCCTATAGTCCAGAAGGAGAGATGCACGTAACTTTAATCATCACAACCATTGTGTTCATTCACTCTTTCTATTTCTGGAAACATTCCATGCCCTTCTTAGAATTACATGATATTTTACTCAAAGATGTTAAGTCCTGTACACCTTTGACATGCTTTTCTCTTACTCCTTGCCACTCTTTTTATTCTCCTCAGAGTTTTATACTTGATCCTTCACTCTCTGTTTAACCGTTTTTCTTAAGTGGGATTGAGGTGAAGTGTTTCTATCTTGATAAATGTACTTGAAAGGCTGTCTAGAAGATATTTGCCATTTGCTTTAGAAAATGAATGAACTTTCTAGTTCTTTTTTTTTCAATACAGAAATTTCCTCAATAGCTAAAGTAATTACAAAATGTATATGTGAGGATTGATTGCATTGGAAATGACTGAGATTTATTCACTCTTGATAATAATTGGTATGACTACACAAAACAGAAAGAAATTGGAAATTCTTGCTATTTTTTAAAACATTCATAATTTTAATTTCCATATAACTTTACACTTATGTATTCATTTGTTTATTTATGTATTTGTTTGACATGGCTCTATGGATCAAACCCCAGTTTTGCCTGCATTATTATTAAAATGTCTAGTTGTATATAACCAACTTAGCCTGGTAATTCAGATTTCTCAACAGAACCCTCTGTTATGTCCTGGTTTTGCATAGATGGAACCTCTATCTTGAACCTGATATTAGATAAAGGAAATACAGTTATAGTTTAGATCTTCCACAAGTGTGGAATAAAGTAAAAGAGAATTGTGTGTGCATATGTGTATATGTGCATGGGTATACTACTAAATACACTATTAATGTTCTACCTGCTTTTTATGAGAAGGTTGCAGTATGGTCTGTCCCAGATATATTTATTATTAATGTTTGTTTTAGGAATATTTCTGCTCATTAATGGTAAGCTCCTCAATAGTAGAACTTATAGTAAAAAACTGGCCTGGAAGATGAATCAGTACAAAACTACACTTTGTAAAATTGCTGGTGTTTACTTGAATTTTGCACTTTGGATCATTCATGCCCTTAGCACCAGTCTAAGCACAACCAGTAGTTGACATATTAAATACCAATTCTCACTACTGCATAGGATTTTTCAAAATATTACATTTCAGAAGATTATAAGATCAGATATGCATTTTGGGGGAATGAATACTACAATAAAATTGCAATATCAACCATGAGAGCAGGAGGAACAAATGGAATGAACTCCTTATATACAATTGAATCTTTTGCCAGACAATTCCTCAAAACCTAAAAATGTGTTGTCACACTCTATCTAGCACTATTTCTCTTGAATCCTAATGAAAATGATAGATATATATCATTAAAATATAAAGTGAGTAGTTTCATTATGTGATTTGTTTCTTTTCCTAAAACTTGTGCTATCAAAACTACCATGTTTTCCAGAAAACAAAACTGATAGGTTGTTTACGTTTTGTCTTTTCATTCTACCTTTGAGATTTCAAAAGTGTTTAAGATTTATTTCCTGTTTTCTGTAATGAATATTTTACTGCAGTGACTCAAACTCAGTTTTCCATTTGTATTTCTAAGTAATTTTCTAAAATTTAGTTGATTTGATTAAAGTATCACTATGATTATATTAAAACATGTGACTGAGATAGTGATGTGTCAAACATAGTACTGTATTTGAGTCTGGAAGTGACTGACACAAAAGGCTTTTTACGCAAATTTATAGCATGCATTTAATTGAGTCATGTGTATATTCCAACACAGCATTTACAATTCATGATTGGCATGAGTTGTATTAGTCAATTTCTATTGCTAATAGCACAATACTACAGACTGGATGTTTTAGTCAACTATTTCTTTGCTGTGACTAAAAGACCTAATCAACACAATTATAGAAGAGGAAAAGTTTATTTGAGGGTTCACAGTTTCAGAAGTCTTAGTCCATAGAAGGTGGGCTCCATTTCTCTGTACTTGAGGTAAGGCTGGACATCATGGTGGAGTTTGGCACAGGGAAGCAGCTTACATCATCAGGAAGCAGAGAGTCTCCACTCTCCAGACACAAAATATGTACCCTAAAGTCACGCCCCAATTCAAATCTTCTCCAGCCACACCCTACCACTTCAGTTACTGCTCAGTTAATCCCTATCAGGGGATTAAATCACTGATTGGGTTAAGACTCTTATAACCCAATTATTTCTCCTCTGAATCTTCTTGCATTGTCTCACACATGAGCTTTTGGAGGGCACTTCATATCCAAACCCTAACATTTGGGTAAGTTTTAATGAACATAGGTTTATTTTGGCTTGTGGTTCCTGAGATGCAAGTTCAAAGGGCCACATCTGGTGATAGCTTTCTTGAGAGCAGAGTACCAAAGCAGTGTTGAGCATCACATAGCAAGAGACAGAGAGCATGTGTGTGTATCTGGGTGGTTCCGTGTCTCCCTCTTCTTATAAAGTAACTTGGAATCATCCATGGGGGATCTACTCCAACAAACTTATCTATTCCTAATCATCTCCCAAAGGACTCATCTCTGAAAACTATAGTTAGATTAAATGCCCATCACTTCATACCTCACAATGAGGATTAAATTTTAACACATGAACCCTTGGATACAGATTATTTAACACATTATTTAACACATGAACAGTCAAGCAATATTCAAACCATAGCATGAGGCAATGTAGATACAGAAATGCATTAGAAAACCTTTGTCTCTGTGCCATTTCTAATATAACTTGCTGCAGACAAACTAAACCTTTTTTCAACATTAGAACAAAAAGGCAGGTGTATGACACTTTACATCAAATTTTATAGAAGTTTTATTCAGTTCAACTAGGTTGAAGGGCTTTTAAGAGAGGGTTGATTGATTTCAGAATAGGAAAAAAATAGACAGTGATAAATGATGACATGCCTCTATCTTGTAATAACCTATAGTAACTCTCAATTGCATTTCAATGGAAGGCAGATATAATACAGGTAATACAAGCTTGATCATTTTCAGCATATTTTATTTGGTTTTAATACAGTCAGAATGATAATACACACACTGACAGATACATTGTGATTTTCTCCTTGTCCTTTGTAATGTTACCTATATTAATCAAGTAAAAGGAAAATTATGGAGGTATCATGAATCGTAAACAAATTTTTTCATTTAATCTAAAAGTGACAATTTTCTATAATATCATAGATATATCAGCTAAAGTGTGCATCTACACATGGATCTGGGGTACTATACATAGGAAAAAATGAAGAGTTCTCTTTTATTTACTCATTAGGGCATCCCTTAACTGGTTCTAGAAATATTACATAAGTGAATTTCATTTTGTAAGGTTTCTACATTTTTTCTATAACTGTTGATTTCATATCTTTCTCTCTGAATACCTAGCACATTTACAATCTGTATCCATCTCAAAATTGTATGTGAGTTTGTCTCAATATTTAAGACATGTAATTTAGTTTGGTTTTTATGGTCAGTTCAAAGTTTCTCAGGAATGTGCTTATAAGCTGAGTGGGAATGACTGTCAATCTTTATCTAGGTCTTTCTAGGACATTTTAAATGAGACTGATCACCATAAGTACTAATTAAATTTATTTAATCAAGTTTTCAATTCATCACTTGATTAAATAAATTTAAGTAAGTATGATGATACTTAAAAGTATGATGATGGCGTGTCATAGGTAAAATAGAAAATATGTGTATTCTGAAAGCTAAAGAGTTTCTTTACAATGACCAGTATGCTCCTTTCTGAAACTCAGGTACTTGAGAGAGAAAATACACAGGCGCTTAATACACATTGCTTCCGCAGAAAAATATTCTTATAAAAATTTTGTTTTCTGTTGGATCACTGATTATTTTAAAAATAAAGCATTGATAGAGACTTGAACATTCCTTTATATAGACTGACATATAATCTCAACACACTCCCTCAATAAATGACAGTATCTTCTAAATATCTACAATTCAAAGTTATCCAACACTGTCATGTGAGAATTCTTCACTTTGGCATCTCCTTTATTTGTCAGGCTGTTTGAAGAGGATGTAAATCTCAATCGGAACATTTGTTTTGTTGGTAGGAAAGCTTCACAAACTATACCTAAATTCTCTTATGTTCCTTATGCTCCATGTTCCCATAGTTCTATATGTATGCCTCATTTCTTTCTGTCATTTTCTAATAAAATATTAACAAGAAGATTTAGTTTACATCAGAGAAATTTAGATTGAACATTAATTTCTTTGAAAGGCATGAGATAGAATCATACTACAAAGAAAAATTTTTAAAACTTTTTTATTTTACATGAAAATAGATATAAATAAGGCATATTTTACTTATTGGTAATTATGTAAATACGAATGATTTTTTCAAAAACATGTTAACAGTCACATACAAAAAAAAAAATATTAGAAGCCAGGTGCAGTGCTGCACACCTGTAATCCCAGTGGCTCGGGAGGCTGAGGGCTGAGGCAGGAGGATCTTGAGTTCAAAGCCAGCCTCAGCAAAAGTGAGGCACTAAGCAACTCAGTGAGACTCTGTCTCTGAATGAAACAGAAAATAGGGCTGGGGATGTGACTCAGTGATCAGGTGCCCCTGAGCTCAATACTCAGTATGCCCCAAAATAAATAAATTATTAGAATGTAGAGATAGATATTTACAAAATTATTTCTCACTTTCTATAGCAGAAAGTAATTTTTTTCTTGAAAAAGAAGAAGACTGATTCTATGATTTAAGAATAGAATAATATAAAGTCCTTAAAAGTCAAATATGGTATTTTAAAAATTAATTTCCACAGTGCCACATTTTTTAAAATTTAAAAGAGGATGAATATTAATAAACATGTAAAAACTTTCACAATGTACTAGCTTGTTTTCCCAAATATGTCTGAATTACTAGACTTTTAGTAAAAAACTGACTGCTCTTTTATTTACTGCTTAAATTTTGACAAATCATTCAAAAACTTCACTCCACTGCATGCTTAACTAATCTACTTTCATACTTCCATTGTTTCAAGAGATATTTTCATGCATACTTCATCACATTTTGAAAATAAGTTTTCCAAAACAAATGTTGATTAGGTCCTTCAACATTTTTAACTTTTTTTCTTTTTTTTTAAGCATGCCATGACAACTTGTAGATATTTTCCAGGACTTGTAGATCATGATTTGATATTCAGAAAATAATAAAGAATAAAACAGAAAACTTAGAAAAACAAAATTATTTTGATTCTCTTAGTCAAGATTTAATAATGCCCAAGGAAAGTTGTCAAATTAGCTGATATTTGGTAGTATCCACATGTGACATCCATCTCAATCCCTATCTTGTTCCTCTCACACACACACCTTCTTTCTCATCTATCTTCTGCCACATTTTTTTCATGCCACATTTTTACCTTCAGTAAATATAGTAATCCAGTGACATAATATATACTCAAGAAAAAACAAAGTGTTGCCTAACAGTGGAATAATAAACGTAATTTGGGGAATTTTAGTTTAAAAGTTTAATTAGTTAAAATATTTCTTTAAAATCTAGCAAAAATGAGAATGAATCAAAATGGATTTATTTATTTATTTGTTTATTTTAACTTTTATTTTTATTTTAGTTCATTGTACACAAATAGAGTACAACTATCATTTTTCTGGTTGTACACAAAGTAGAATCCTACAATTTGCATATTTGTACATATACATAGGGTAATGATGTTTGTCTCATTTAATTATCTTTCCTTCCCTGCCCCCTCCTCACCCCTCATTTTCCTCTAAACAATCCATCCTTTCTCCATTCTTCCCTTACCTCCCCTCTCCTCGGCTATGTGTCATCAACCACTCATCAGAGAAATCATTCGGGCTTTGTTTTTTGGGGGATTAGCTTATTTCACTTACATGATATTCTCCAATTCCATCCATTTATCTGCAAGTGTCATAATTTTATTATTCCTTATGGCTGAAAAATATTCCATTGGGTGTATATACCACAGTTTCTTTATCCATTCATCTATTGAAGGGCATCTAGATTGGTTCCACAATCTAGCTTGGTCAAAATGGATTTAAATGAGTTTGATGTTGTCTAGCAAATTTCTCAGTGTTGGTAATGAGCTTACCAAAGTGCATAGAACTTAGAAAAGTATGCTGAGAATAAAGGAAACATATTAAGAGTTTTAATTGTCCTGTATTGTGTATTAAGAAAAATGACATTTCTATTATTTCCAAAAATACTTTGAAAGCATACACACTATCTAAAGCAGAAAGTATTTACTTATATTCTAAGAATCATCAAAAATATGGTAGGCATGCTCATTAGTGTGTTGTAAGAAAATTCCAGTATGTTACATACCCTAGTATAATATATGAAAATAACATAACGTTAGACTCTTGCATCCATTAGTAATCCTTTAAAATTATTAAAAATTTTCAAACATACACAAAAATAGGAAGTATATTTTAAGGTGACTTCAAATAAGTAAAATCAGAATGTTCAATTTATCATTTTGTTGCTCTTGCATTATTTCATCTTTTATTTCCTTCTTTTACTTTGCCTTTATCAATTTAAATATTTAATTTTAAAATATACATTAAATTTTGCTTGCATGAGAAACTAAGTTACATATATTATAAATCAGGAATAACAGAGCTCTTCATATTTTGAAATATATTTAAATACATATTTTCTTGTCAAATAAAATCAACACAATCTTCAGAAAACCAAATCAACTTTTAAATCTGCTTTTAATATGAGCATAAATATTTCCCTAGCATTTGGTTAAATACTTAGACATAATGATGTAACAATGGTAGGCAATAACCTTAAACTAAAACATTTTACAGAAAATATAGTCATTTCTATATCATAGTTAAATTTGAACAAAAATGAAATAAAATAAATGAATCCTATAGAAAGGAGTAATTTCATTCATTTGCTCATTTTTACTGATAGGCTTTGTATGTTTATATAAATAAATTGATTAAGGGGTAAAGTCATTAATTTATGAATTTTGTAATATTAAAAAAGAAATTTCAAGAGAAGTAATGTTCATTGTTCATGCCCTTGAGATCAGGACACAAATGGATCTCTTTACCATGAAGTTAGAAGTCACCAAGGTATTTCAACATTCTGCCAAGTCTTTTGCTCTATATTTAAAGTATACAGAATTCTGTATTCTTCAGTGTTCTTTAGCCATTTTTAAATAAATGTAACAACATGCATTCACATTGTGCCTTTCAGGCACTGACACCATGGGGTGTCATAGATATTAATTGAGTTTCATGAGACATATGGTGATGTTCACTGCCTAATTCCAAGATGCAGCTACTATATTTAGGCACTAGACATTCCTAGAAGATGTAGGTCCCCTAGTTGCCGCATTTAGATTTTATTGGGTTTCCAACATGCAGACAGTCTGATCTAACAGAGAACAAAACAGAATCTGTTGTTTTTCTTCCTAAATTTACATTAATGATATCAAGAGTTCAGACTTCCACAGTGGGTGCTGTTTGTCACAATGTGCTATTATTTTTTCTTCTCAATACAATTGCTAGATTAAATCTTTCATTTTATGTTTTATATAACTTGCTTGATATGAACAAATTAATCATAAGTCATTTCAGAATTTGTAAAAATCTTAGTATTCTCTACTACGAAAACTATTTAAATATAAAATGCATATTGTCAAATATGTTACCTTATTTTGATAATTTTATAATGTTTCAATTAACTGCAACCCCCTGGCACCTTAATCATTCATGCATATGTCAGTATGGAATTCAGAGCAGATTTTTATTTTCCCATGTTCCATTTTACTTGGAGAATAGAGGATTTGCTTAAAATGACAGTTGTGAAATTGGGAAGACCCTAATTCAGTCTCATTTGTGAAGTAGCCTGATTACATGATCCTAGGTTGTTTATTTTCCCTCAGATGTCCCTTTTAATTCAGAAAGCCAAAATAATAGGAATGATTTTTTTCAAACTATTTGAAAGTCTTAAATGATATGCCATCTCAGAAGCCAAAGGTGGTTCATTACATGGTGGAAATTACATATCATTTTACATTTTGTGTTTTTTTTTCAATGAACCTAATTTTGCATGACAGATTATAATACCTAAGATTTAATAAACAACATGTCTTGGATTTTGCTAAAATATTTATTAATTGTCTTTTAGAATTTTTAAAGTTTTTCTTCTTTTAAAACAGATTTAGGTTCATGCCAACATTAGAGAAAGGTATAAAGATTTCCCAAATGCCTCTGTTCCCACAAATTCATAGCTTCCCAGTATTAACACACCCTACTATCCTGACATATTTCTTAAAGCTGAAGAACCGACTTCAACACCTCCTCATTACCTAATATTAATAAATTACATTAGGTTACATTTGTGTTTTTTTCCCCATGGGTTTGGACAAATATATAATGACATGTAGCCACCATTACAGCATCATACGGAGTTCTAAAATCCTAAAATTTTCACAATCCTAAAACCCTCCATGCTCTGCCTATTAACTTGCGTTCACCCTGCACAACCCCTGACCACCACCAGTCTTTCTGTGGTCTTTTAGCTTTTGAATTTTTCAGAATGTGATATTATTGGAATCATAGAATATTTACTATTTTATGATTGTCTTTTCATGCTTTGGTAGCTCATTTCTTTTTAAAGTTAAATAGCTTTCCATTGCCTGGATATACCACAGTTTATGGATCTATTTACCTAGTGAACTACATCTTTTTGTTTCTCAGTTTTAAGAAGTCAGCTCTAAATTGTTCTGTTGTGATTTGAAGATAACCTGCCGAACACATTATTTTACTTTGATGATGTTAGCATTTTTATCTTTTTCTTTCATATGAGACCAAATATATATCACAAAATATTCTGTACTTTAAATATGCATGGTTTAATGTGGCAGTAACAGCTCAAGCTTCTATGTGATAAGGAAATTGACAGGTCTTATACAGGTATTAAAAGAGATGTTTCCCCTGTTAATCCCACTTCCCCAAGACAGCAATGTTATTCAATATTTTGAATGTACTATATTAAATATATGGTTAGTTCTCAACTATTCTAATATGATTCAAAACAACTATTTAATCAGCAATTCTTAGACTAGATGATTCATAGAGGAAAGTAAGGTCTATGTTTTGTTTTTAATTTTTTTAATTTAGCAGGGTTCCTCCCATATTAGGCACACAATATATTGTTAGATAAGTCCATTTATAACTGACAAAATGGAATTCATGGACTGAAAAATGAGATTTGCCTTACGTATGAGGAATACACAAATGCATTATTAGCACTATGCAGAAAGGTTAGTATTTCCCTGTGATATAAACAACAAATCCTTACTTTATTTTTTTTTCTTTGAAATAGATTGGGTGACAAGCATTTAGAAGGAGTTTATGTTATTTAGTTATTTATATTGAAATGACTATTTCTTCATTAATTAAGAATTAAATTGGTATTACATATGCCCTTAGATTTTATAGAATAGTGTTGGAAGTTAGAGAATATGAAATAATGGGGATGAGAGCACTAGGCCTGGTATTGTTTTTTTTTATGATTTCATATCAACACAGATGTTTTGCTTGGCTTTAAGAAGGTCATCTCTTGTAAACTGTTGAGATTTAAGGGTTTTGTGGATTCCTCTTCTCAGGACACATAATAGAATTCCTTATCTTTGCAAAACCAGGTCTGCCTGTGGCTATAAGGGAATTATTATCTAATCATTGCCTTTTACTACCTTTAATATTATCTAATTTGCTTCATCCCCTTTGTAACATTGAACAGCTTTCAACTTTTGACATTTTAAAATTAATAATTGGTAATTGAATTGTGGAGGTAAGATGAAGACCACTTTGTCTCATTCATGCCTATATTCAATATACTTTGAAAGAAAATCATCTTAATTTTACATACTGTCCTAAAAGATATGAAATTGGAATTGGGAGGAGAATTCAAGTTCAGAAAAACATGAACACAGCATCTAAAACTGATAATACTTTCTTTCTATGGTTTTAAGTAGCCTCAAGTCTGTCTTATCAGTCAATGGATTGCTTCTATCCAGTACCACACCAACACAATAAATGGTGGTGGGGCAGTTTCTGGTTAGAAATTAAAAGGGATGTTGGATGAAAAGTAACAATGACATAATATTATAATTCTTCTCCCATAATCAGTTTGATTTTAGGCAATATTTTGAAAATGTATTAAATTTGGATACATAGTTCCAACTGAAATTAGCCTGCTGAAAATAGATTTATTTGAAATTTAACAACAGAAGTAAACACATTTTCCATTGAACATTCACTGTATTTACATCATGTATCTTATAACTCAAAATTTAAATTTACTAGTGACATATAACATACAAAACTATATGTCATCTATAGTTGTTATTAAAAAATCATTCATGTATAATTTTTTTGATTGTTATACCCTCCACCGAAACTGAATATTAACTCTCAAAATTATTTGTTGATTTTTCTGTGCATGTTTATAAGAATTTTTTTTGTTTCATGTTTCTTTAACTGGAAATAAAATGTTTATTTTCAATAGTCACAATTTCATGCTTTGCTGTAAATTAAATGTAATGCACTGGTACTTCCTTGATTTCCCATGAGGTCTTTTACAAACCTTTTATGTTTTATTTGGATGATGTCATATTTGTTATTTGACAATGTTGTAATTATTATCCTTGGATGCTAATAATTATCAAGAAATTTTCTGTGGGGAAAAGTAGCATCTGATGAATTTATTCAATAACAGACAAAGGTTTTTCACTTTTTTGCCTTGTTAGTAATCTTTATATCCTTTTTTCTTCTTCTTATTTTAAAAATTTTGGTTCATTGTACACAAATGGAGTACAATTATCATTTTTCTGGTTGTACACGAAGTAGAATCATACCATTTGCATATTCATACATGTACATAAGGTAACTATGTTTATCTCATTCTATTGTCTTTCCTTCCCCACCCCTCCCCACCTCTCATTTCAGTCACCACAATTCATCCTTCTTCCATTTTTCCCTACTTCGCCCCGCCCCCCACATTGTGTATCATCAACCACTTATCAGAGAAATCATTCTGCCTTTGGTTTTGGGGGATTGGCCAATTTCACTTAGCATGATATTCTCCAGCTCCATCCATTTTACTGCAAATGTCATAATTTTATTATTCTTTATTACTGAATACTATTCCATTGTGTATATATACCACAGTTTCTTTATCCATTCATCTACTGAAGGGCATCTAGGTTGGTTCTGCAATCTAGCTATTGTGAATTGAGCTGCTACAAACATTGATGTGGCTGCATCACTGTAGTATACTGATTTTAAGTCCTTTGGGTATAGGCCAAGGAGTGGGATAGCTGGGTTAAATGGTGGTTCCTTTCCAAGTTTTCTAAGGAATCTTCATACTGCTTTCCAGAGTGGCTGCACCAATTTGCAACCAGACCAGCAATGTGTGAGTGTACCTTTTCCCCCACATCCTTACCAACACCTATTGTTGTTTGTATTCTTGATAATAAACATTCTAATTGGGGTGAGATGAAATCTTAGGGTACTTTTGATTTGCATTTATCTTATTACTAGAGATGTAGATTCTCTTCTGTGAAGTGTCTGCTCATTTCCTTAGCCCATTTATTGATTGGGTTATTTGTATTCTTGGAGTAAAGTTTTTTGAGTTCTTTGTAGATTCTGGAAATTAGTACTCAATCCGAAGTGTGTGTGGCAAAGATTTTCTCCCACTCTGAAAGCACTCTCTTCACATTGCTGATTGTTTCCTTTGCTGAGAAAAAGCTTTTTAGTTTGAATCTATCCCAATTATTGATTCCTGCTCTTATTTCTTTTGCTTTGGGAGTCATGTTAAGGAAGTCTGGTCCTAAGCTGATATAATGAAGATTTGGAGCTACTATTTCTTCTATTAGGTGCAGGGTCTCTCGTCTAATTCCTAGGTCCTTGATCCATTTTGAGTTGAGTTTTGTGCAGGCTGAGAGGGGTTTAGTTTCATTTTGCTGCATATGGATTTCCAGTTTTCCCAGCACCATTTGTTGAAGAGGCTATCTTTTCTCCACTGTATGTTTTTGGCACCTTTGTCAAGTATGAGATAACTGAATTTATGTGGGTTTGTCTCTGTGTCCTCTATTCTGTACCATTGGTCTACCTGCCGATTTTGATGCCAATATCATGCCATTTTTGTGACTATTGCACTGTAGTGTAGTTGAAGGTCTGGTATTATGATACCACCTGCTTCGTTTTTCCTGCTAAGGATTGTTGTAACTGTTCTGTGTCACTTATTCTTCCAAATGAATTTCATAATTGCTCTCTCTATTTCTATGAGGTTCATCATTGAAATTTTAATTGAAATTGCATTGAATTTGTATAGCGCTTTTGGTAATATGGCCATTTTGACAATATTAATTCTGCCTATCCAAGAACATGAGAGATCTTTCCTTCTTCTAAAGTTTTCTTTAATTTCTTTCTTTAGTGTTCTGTAGTTCTCATTGTAGAGGTTTTTCACTTCTTTTGTTAGATTGATTCTCAGGTATTTTATCTTTTTTGAGGTTATTTTGAATGGGGGAGTTTTCCTAATTTCTCTTTCAGATGATTCATCACTTAAGAATAAGAAAGCATTAGATTTATGAGTATTGATTTTATATCCTGTTACATTACTGAATCTATTTATGAGTTCTAAAAGTTTTCTGGTGGAATTTTTCGGCTCCTTTAAATATAGAATCATATCATTTGCAAAAAGTGATAGTTTGAGTTCTTCTTTTCCTATTCATATCCCTTTAATTTCTTTAGTCTGTTTAATTGCTCTGGCTAGAATTTCAAGGACAATGATGAACAGAAGTGGTGAAAGAGGACATCTCTGCCTTGTTCCAGTTTTTTTGGGAAATATTTTCAGTTTTTCTCCATTTAGAATGATGTTGGCCATGGGCTTAGCATTGATAGCCTTTACAATGTTGGCGTATGTTCCTACTATCCCTATTTTTTCTAGTGTTTTGAGCATGAAGGGGTGCTGTATTTTATCAAATGCTTTTTCTGCATCTATTGAAATAATCATGTGACTCTTAACTTTAAGCCTATTGATGTGGTAATTTACATTTGTAGATTTCCAGATGTTGAACCAACCTTGCATCCCTGAGATGAAACCCGCTTGATCATGGTGCACTATCTTTTTAATAAGTTTTTGTATGTGATTTGCTAAAATTTTGTTAAGAATTTTTGCATCTATATTCCTTAGGGATATTCATCTGGTATTTTCTTTCCTTGATGTGTCTTTGTCTGGTTTTGGTATCAGGGTGATATTAGCTTCATAGAATGAGTTTGGAAGGGTTCCCTCCTCCTCTGTTTTATGAAATACTTTGAGGAGTATTGGAATGATTTCTTCTTTGAAGGTCTCATAGACCTCAGCTGAGACTCAATCTGGTCCTGGACTTTTCTTGGTAGATAGGCTTTAGATAACTTCTTCTATCTCATTGCCTAATATTGATCGATTTAAATTGTTTATGTCCTCCTGATTCAGTTTAAGTGGATCATATATGTCTCTAGAAACCTGTCGATGTCCTTGAGATGTTCTACTTCATTGGAGTATAGATTTTCAAAATAATTTCTAATTATGTTTTGTATTTCAATAGTGTCTGTCGTGATAGTTCTTTTTCATCATGAAATTTAGTAATTCGGATTTTCTCTCTCCTCTTTGTTAGTGTGCCTAAGGGTTTATCATTTTTGTTTATTTTTTCAAAGAACCAACTTTTTGTTTTGTTTGTCAATGTTTTGAATTGTTTCTTTTGTTTCGATTTCATTGATTTCCACCCTCATTTTAATTATTTCCTGTCTTCTACTACTTTTGGTGATGATCTGTTCTTCTTTTTCTAAGGCTTTGAGCTGTAATGTGAGGTCTTTCATTTGTTGACTTTTCATTCTGTTTTTAAATGCACTCCATGCAATGAATTTACCTCTTAGTACTGCTTTCGTAGTGTCCCAGAGATTTTGATATGTTGTATCATTGTTCTTATTTACCTCTAAGAATTTTTTTATTTCCCCCTGATGTCTTCTGTTATCCATGCATTATTCAATACTGTATTATTTAATCTCCAGGTGTCAGAATAGTTTGGGGTCTTTATTTTATTATTGATTTATATTTTCATTCCATTATGACCTGATGGAATGCAGGGTAGTATGTATATCTTTTTGTATTTGCTAAGAGTAGTTTTGTGGCATAACACATGGTCTATTTTAAAGAAGGATCCATGTGCTGCTGAGTTAAGTGTATTCACTTGTTGATGGATGGAATATTCTATATATGTCTGTTAATTCTAAATTATTGATTGTCTTATTGAGTTCTATGGTTTCTTTGTTCAATTTGTGTTTTGAAGATCTGTCCAATGGTGAGAGAGGTGTATTATAGTCACCTAGTATTATTGTGTTTTGTTCTATTTGATTCCTGGAATTGAGAAGGATCTGATTGTCGTACATGGATGTGCCGTTGTTTGGGACATAAATATTGATGATCATTATGTCTTGCTGATTTATGCTTCCCTTAAGCAGTATGAAATGCCCTTCTTTATCCCTTCTGACTAACTTTGGCTTGAAGTCTGCTTTATCTGAAATGTGGATGGAAGCCCCTTCTTTTTTACTGAATCCATGTGTGTGATATATTTTTTCCCAACCTTTCACCTTTAGTCTGTGGGCATCATTTTCTATGAGATGAGTCTCTTGAAGGAAACATACTGTTGGTCTTTCTTTTTAATTCAATCTGCTGGCCTATGTCTTTTGATTGATGAGTTTAGGCCATTAACATTTGGGGTTATTATTGAGATATGACTTGTATTCCTGGTCATTTTGACTTATTTTTGGCTTTTAACTTGACTTGGTTTCTCCTTTAATTGGCTATTCTTTTGGGGTAATTCTTCTCTTTGTTGACTTACACTATTGCTTTTCATTTCTTCTTCTTGGAATACTTTGCTTAGAATATTCTGTAGTGCAGGCATTCTATCTGTGAATTCTTTTAGCTTGTGTTTTTATCATGGAAGGATTTAATTTCATCATTAAATCTGAAGGTAAGTTTTGCTAGGTATAAGATTCTTGGTTCGCATCCATTTTCTTTCAGCACTTGAAATATGTTGTTCCAGGCCTTTCTTGCTTTTATGATCTGGGCTGAGAAATCTGCTGATATTCATATTGATTCCTCCTGTATGTAATCTGATGCTTTTCTCTTGCAGCCTTTAAAATTCTATCTTTATTTTGTATGTTAAGTATTTCATTATAATGTGCCCCCATGTGGATCTGTTGTGATTTTGTACAATAGGTGTCCTGTAAGACTCTTGTATTTGATTTTCCATTTCATTCATCAGATTTGGGAAGTTTTCTGATATTATTTAATTGAACAGATTATTTATTCCTTTGGTTTGTATCTCTGTGCCTTCCTCAATCCCCGTAATTCTTAAATTTGATCTTTTCATGATGTCCCATAGTTCTTGGAGGTTCTGTTCACGATTCCTTACCATCTTCTCTGTTTGGTCAACTTTTTTTTCAAAATTAAATATTTTGTCTTCATTGTCTGAGGTTCTGTCTTCCAAGTGATCTAGCTTGTTGGTTAAGTTTTCTATTAAGTTTTTAATTTGGCTTATTGTTTCCTTCATTTCAAGGATTTCTGTTTGTTTTCAGAATCTCTATCTCTTTATTGAAATGATCTTTTGCTTCCTGCAATTGCTCTGTTACCTGTTTATTGTTGTGATCATTCATTGCCTGCATTTGCTCTCTTATCTCATCATTTGCTTCTCAAATCACTTTAATTATGTACATTCTGAACTCCCTTTCTGACATTTCTTCTGCCATGTTGTCATTGGGGTTCTTTTGATATAGCATCTAGGTTTGATTGGGACACTTTCCTCCCTTGTTTTCTTACGTTACTAGTGTATCTTCCCCTAGCAGTGCAAATCCTAGGTATTGCAGTTTCCCCTTGAAGACTTATAGTATCCTTGCCGACTTCCAATATCTCACCTTGAAGTGAGAGATCTAAGTAGTAGCACACCATTTAAGCAATATGCATCCTTAATCCAAATAGTCCCTATTAAGATATTAACTGTTGTCTTAATAAATAGAGATGATTTCAAATTATTATCTATAGCATAACCAATAACTTTGCAATAAGGACTGCAATTTCCAGTGATGGACAAAGAGGATGAGGAGGGGTGTAGGATAAAACATTAATGAGACAAGAAGTGAGTCTATAGATATACTATGTCATAGGAATAGTGGAAGCAGAATTAAAAGAAATAGGTTGTTAGCATGAGAACAGGGAGAACAGGGAGAAAGACTCTTCAAGGAAATGGATATATAAGAGGAAGATAGAGTGATAAGAATATTAATAAAAGAAAAAACTATGAATATATTGGGTATAATGGGAATATTCATAATAATATAACTAATTTAAAGAAAGTTCTGCAATAAAATTATACTGTACTATTCAAATCTCCTATTTTTCAAAACCCTGATGCCTGTGAGGTGCTTGATGATGCAGTGACCCAAGAAGGGTGCTGTGCCACTACCTCCAGGTCAGGAATAATCAATGCTTGTGGGCAAAGGCAACCTGGTGCTGATAGATGATCAGTTGCTGAGTGGGCACTAGAACACAGGCCAGGACGTGGGCCTGGGCACTAGACTGAGGACAGGCGGATAGATCTGTGCTCGTTGCTGGAGACATTGGACCTGATGGTGCCAGCAGACCTGTGCTCTGCACTGGGGATTCAAGCAGCAGGCCTGTGCTCCTTGCTGGGGATTTGAGCAGGCGGTCTTGTGTTTGGATCTGGGAATTCTCACCATAGACCTGATGGCACCGCAGGCCTGTGCTCTGTGCTCTCTTTCCATCCTTTAAATGCAAATTTTTATGAAAGTAAAGTCTACCAAATTCCAAAAAACTAATTTTATTGAATGACCTTACAATAAAAATAGTGCCTTAAATTTTGAGACATTGCTATACACAGAGTTAAACAAGTCTTTTTGATGAATATTCAATCCAATTAATGAATCTTTCTTGAGTCTTACCATGTATCTGTCAATTGCTTTATGAGTTAGATAAGGAAAAGAAACTTGATAATAGGCTACGCTTTTGTACTATTAGGTTTTTCATAAAATGTATAAACAGAAATTGAATTCTTTATGCCATTATTTTATAATGCTTTTCTTTAAAAAAGATTTAAAAGACATTTCAGAATGGTAGTCTGCTTCTTGTTAATCTCTTCCACAAAATGGGTCTTATTTCAACAAACTCAGAAGCTTCTTTTCATGTTGGAGTTGTCTGAAGGGTAACGATGAACTCACATGAGTGCTGCATTAGCCCACAAGGTATAAAGTAAGGGCTATCAAAACAAGAAGTCATAGATAAAAGTCCTAATGGACACATCTTAAATTATTCATTAAGATTATAAAACTCACCATTTGCATCTTAAAAGCATGGTCCAAATGATCACTCTGTAGCTTCTTCAGCAGGCTTCACCAATCTTCTAAAATGTGTCTGTTGATACAAAAGTCCTAAAATGGTGTTGATTAGACAGTGAGGTATTCTCATCAACAGGGTTTTACCAAATGAGAATTACTTGCTATAATTACCTATTATTCTCTTTTGCTTTTACAAATAAATGTTCAGCTGCAGGAGAAGTAGTTCAGTGGTAGAGCACCTGCTTGGTATCAGACAAGGCCTGGGTTGGATCCTCAGCACTGAGGGAAAAAAAGGAGGAAAATGAGGGAAAAAAAATCTGCAGTAATTCACTTAGCCAATGAATTGCCATACAGTTCTATTGAGACAGGCTTTAAAGAGCTGAAAATTTGCCTACCCAGAAGTCTATTACCCACAATACAAAATATATTTAATTAGTAACTTATTTCTTATAATGTGGAAAAATGCATCTTTAGGTTTATATGTACAAATCCAAATATTTCTGGTGATGATATTCTGTAATTTCAGTGGTTTGAAACTATTAAACCAATAGCATTTTGTAACATTGATTTATCCACTTCAAGCACCTGTTCTTAAAAAAAGGAAAAACAATAATGAGGTTCCTAATCTTTGATATTCTTCTATGTGAATTCAAGTTTCTGAGAAAGGAAATCATGAGGCTACTAAACACAGTGTTTTCCTCAACAAAAGAATTTACCATTCCCTAGACAGACCAGGTTGAGGTAATACCACTGGGCATTTACCATAGGTTGCCTTATATGGAAAAACTCCTGGCATTATTAAGCAGTAAAACCTTAGGAAACAATTCCAACATTTAATTGCCAAATGAGTTATGCTGATGGAACTCATTATAAACTGAATATTGTCCCTCAAGTTGATATATAGAAAACCTCTTAGCATGTACCTCAGCATGTGCTCTTATTAGGAAAAATAGTCATTGCAGATACAATCTTTGCAGTTTAGGGCATACTAGATTAGGATTCACTCTTAGTTGAAAGATAATATAAAAGCAGACACACAGAAGGCCTGTGACAATGCAGGCAGAAATTATAGTGAAGCATCTACAAACCAGGTAATCCCTTGGGTGACCGAAGCTTTCCGTGTAGTAGCATTGGAGGGAGTGAGCCTAGCCCACACCTTGATTTTGGACTTCTGACCTCTGTAACTGTGAGGTTATACATTTTTATTGTTTTCAAAGACCTTATTTGTGCTAATTTGTTATAACAGCCCTAGGGAACTAGCATCCAATTAATTCCATTCTATTTCAAAGAGAATCCCTGGTATCTCTTCATGTAATCCCATGGGCTTGGGAGGCTGAGGCAGGAAAATCTCAAGTTCAAAGCCAGCCTCAGCAACTTAGTGAGGCCCTGAGAAAATGAGTGAGAACTCAAAATAACAAATAAAGCTAAATAGTGATGTGGCTCAGTGGTTAAATGCCGTTGGGTTAAATCTCTGGTACCAAAATAATAATAATCATCATCATCATCCCTTAACCCAGTATGACACTGAAGTAACTTAGCACCTCTACAATTTATCCATGGAATGCTTTGCCTCTGGCACACTATTCACTTCTTCAGCAGAAGATTACCATTAGTATAGAATCAACTTAAAGCAAAGTAAGATTTATAGCCCTGGCTTCTGAGTTTTTAGTTATTTTGTGCCTCTGTTTGCTTTGAGTATTTTTGTTTTGTTTTGTTGTTGTTGTTGTACTAGCAAAAATGCCACGTCCTAATCCTTTTTTATGTTGTCTCCTATAAATCACGGACATCACAGCCACACAATTTTATCCCACCAACATGCAGACCTATGAGTTTCTTATTCTTATACCAAGAGGATATGGTGTTTTCTTCAACAATTAAAAATGGGTTTGTAGAAGCCAGGCACAGTGGTGCACACCTGTAATCCCAGAGGCTTGGCAGGCTGAGGCAGGAGGATCAAGAGTTCAAAGCCAGCCTTAGCAATTTAGGGAGGCTGTGAGCAACTCAGTGAGCCCCTCTCTCTAAATGAAATACAAAATAGGGCTAGGGATGCTGCTCGGCGGTCAAGTGCCCCTGAGTTCAATCCCAAGTACTCCACCCTCAAAAAACTGTTTGTAGAAACACCATGTAATTACATGTTCATTTTGTGTCCTGCAACTTTGCTGAATTAGGTTTTCATTCTAGTAAAATTCTAATGGAATTTTCTGTATGTATTGAGCCATGTCCTCTACAGTGGCAGTTTCTTCTTTTCCAATGTGAATATTATTTTTCTTCATTTTGCCCAATTGCTCTAGACAGAAACTCCAAGACTAGATTGAATAAGAATGGTGACAATGGGCATCCTTGTCTCAGACCATAAAGGGAAAGCTTTTACCTTTTCCCTAGTCACTGTGATATTTTCTCTGGACTTTTTGATCAACAGGTACTAAATTATAGTAAAATAAGAAAAACAATTTCCACTGTTCTGTTGCACAACAAAGTGGTTATAGATAATGTTGATTTACCCTACAATTGAAAAAATCTAGTGGAAAGTATTTTGAATGTTTTTACCATAAAGAAATGAAAAATGTTTGGAGAGATGATATTCTTACCCATTCTAACATTACACATCGCATATGTATATGCATAAACATCACAAGGTGCTACATAAATATGAAAAATTTTTGTTAATTAAATAATTAATTTAAGAAACATGTTTGTGATTATATAAAATTGACCAAATAAAATAAACTAAGTCAGAGTTGATAATTAGTAGATCATCTACTCATTCATGATATTCTAACCAGTTCTACATGACTTTAAGGATGTAGAAAACTTAACTTGGTTAAAAATGTACATTTATTAGTTCTGTCATAGTTATAATCTCATAAATAACCTTCCTCTGGATCCTATTAGGTTAGTAATTGAATGGCATACTAATCTCTCTTGTGGCCTTTAAAATTAAATGAATACATCTATGAACTCTAACACGTTACCTTCTATTACAGGAAAAATGTTAACTTTATCAATAAAAATATTAAAGATGGGAGGCAAATGCAAATGTAATTAAACACAAAGCATATGGTGATGAGAAAATCAGGAAAATATAAGACACAAAGCAACATTGGGAATGGAGAGAGGTAGAGCAGCTGAGAATTGATTCAACCTTGAAAGAAAGATCAAATTTTGACAGTTAAAAATGAGCACATGGAGTTCTATGTACATAACAGAACTGGGGAAAAATCACAGAAAGATGGGATAAGAAGAAGAATGTGACTAGCTAAATCCTAAATTAGGATAGTTTCTAAAATGGGATTCTATATTCACCAATTCTATGTTTTGAACATCACAACAATTATATAGGTAAGTATCTTATTTTCTTTGTGTAAAAATGGGACAGTTAATGCTAAGTACCTTGCTGAAGTTCATTGGAACACATTTTTAGAATAGAAAAAAAGGACTGATAAAACTACATAGCTGAACATGGAAGAAAAAAACCAATTAGCCTACAATAAAGTAGGACACAGGATGTAAGTTTTGTGAGGACAAAGAGTTAACTTGATAAGTAATTAAGACTTGTTGAATGCTTTTGTGTGTGTCTGTGAGAAGATTCAAGTTCTGCTTGGAAAAGATTAATCTGGTATCTGGCAGCATGGGTTAAAGAAAATACTAAGATTAGAAGACTAGTTTGGAAATTGGTTATCTTCTTTTCTTTTTCACCTGTCACTCCCTTACAATAGGTCCTTATTTTTTATCTCCAGAGACTACAAAAATAGACTACAGCACTGGTCTAACTCCAGCAGCTTCTTTATCCAGTGTGTACTCCTCATTGCCACCAGAGTGAACTTTGTCAAACACAGGTAATGTTATGTGACTTCTGTTTTAACACTTCTGATGGCTTGTCACTATATTTGAAAAAATTAAAGTCTAGTGCTTAGCATGACTTGAGATGCTGTCATTTATAACAGTAGATTTCTATTCCTTTTTCTCTCTGATATCTACACTGAACACCATCTCTATATTTCAGCATATCTACTGAGGGTTTCCAGATTTAGAGCCTTCAGTGTTACAAGATGTGTACTCTTATGAGAGTACCCATTCCCAAATTCTTTATCTGAAAAAGAATTCATCTCTAGAGACCACCCAATCTCCCTGCAGGTCCACTAGAGGGTGACATTATATTCTCTAGCTTTCATTTAGCGTGTGTACCTTGCACAATTATGACTAATGTCACATTTTGTCTAAATGATGTTTCTACATGTCTGTTGTTGAAGTGTGAGTCATCAGTGTTCCCCACAGGCTCATATGCTAAGTGTTTCTTTGCCAGTCAATAGTGCTATTGGGCAGGGGGGAACCTTTATTAGGCAGAGTCTGCTTGGAGGAACCTAGGTCATTGGGGGCATGTCTTTGAAGGGGATTTTGGGACCCAGTCCCTTCCTCTCTCTTTTTGCTTTCCAAACACCATGAAATAAGAAGTTATGCTCTGTCATGCAATTACTGCCCTAATATTCTGCCACACCACATACCTAAATGCAAGAGAGTCAGCCTACCATGGTTGAAACCTTTGAAACCATGATCTAAAATAAACCTTTCTTCCTTTAATTTCAGTATCTTGGGTATTTTGTAATAGGGACAGAAAACTAACAAATCTATCCTTTGAAGTTGACAAATACATAAAAATGAAAACAAAATCTAAAATTTGAATTTTGAAAAAAAATTTGCTATCAATAGACATGTTTGATCAACTTGTAGTATTTATTAGCTGTGAGCATAGATAGCAAAGTTCCCATACACTGTACATTTCTAAAAGAGGGTGACATACCAGGTCACACTACTGAAAGCCATACTGCCTCATGTATACTCCGTTGAGAATAAATACAGAGCAAATATTAGTCACAATTTAAGAAAATAATTAAGAATGCACAGTATTTTTAATTGTAGAGTTTATTTAACCTAATGATGTTCACAATGCAACAACATTCTGCTTTCATTGCCATTGGGGCTAATCCTATAGAAATTCTGGAAAAGTGATCCATTTTGGGTAAGACCCATGGGTTTGCAGGTTGAATTGATTTTGCAAATTTGAGAGAACATTTATTTAGAAGAGCAAATGAAAATCATAAAGGGGAAGAAGAGTAAAAGTTGCCATTTGTTCAAGCTCAGACACTGAGTCCAATAGTACTGTATCCAGTACAAGGCAGATATTCAAACTAAGCAGGGATGAAGCAAAACAGCAAAGGCATTTTTTCAAGAAGAAAGAGTAACAACAGGTATCCTTAAGTGCTCTACTGAAATGCTTTGCATTCATACACACACACACACACACACACACACACATATATATATACTTACTATATATATGTATACACACATGCACATACACAGCACACACATGCACACACTGTACAATATTTAAATGTGTGTAACCTGTATTAAAATTTTTAAAAAGATCATGAAAGGGATACCACCAAACAATAATAAAGCTCAGTGATTATTTATTTAATTAATGATGAGTTTATATTTGAAGTTGTTACCTTATTTACATAAATATGTGAGATGTGTGTTCTAAATTTATTTGTTACATTTGTATTTTCCATATTTAGTAAATTATTGACTTAGAGTTAAAAAAAATTAAAATGGAAGGTAGTAATATATCTTCAAAAGTTGAACTCTAGACTTCATTCACACCAGCTACTACATTTCCATGAGAAAATATTTACATTTTTGCATAAAACTAGAGTATTTAATGCTGCTTCTACTCACTAAATATATTTGAATATATAATTTTAAATTACAACATAGAAATACATATTTTGGCAAATTTCTAGCATTGTATCTGTAGGGACACACCTTAAAATGGCGACCACAATAACAACACCCTCGG